>JAZHYW010045345.1:0-32595 GCA_037355805.1 Ixodes ricinus | reverse complement strand
GAAGCATGATCAATTCTTATGATATGCGAAATGGCAGGGACCCGAGTTCGGCAAATCATGGTTATCGTTTAATGAAATATTTTTTTCGATAGAGAGGTGAGCACGCAAAGTGATAGAACGGTAATTAAATTGAATGAAAAATCTTCATCGTAGTTTTCAATGAAAGGCATTAAAGAATCGGGGAACAAAAACAATGTTTATGCCGAAAGCAAGGCGCCAAGAATAAAGAAGTAAATGGCGGTGTGTGGTGGGTGGTAATGCAGCAAACGAAACATAAATATATATTCGTGCTGAAAACTTTGGGGTCTGTCCACTCGTAGTCCACACACATGAATCCCTGAGAGATAATGGTAAATATCCGACCGTTGTTCAGGGATCTTCCGGTCCCTCATACGTAGTGGTTCGGGAACTTCCCCGATGCCTTTGAAGGTCAACAATGAGAGTAAAGACTCGGGACCAAGGTGTTGTACACACTCCATGTCATTCACTACACGAGCACGACAGGAAATGGAGCCTCCGTACGCCAGCTTGAGCGCCACCAGGTCCCTACTTTATTTGCTCTGCTGCACTACCGGGCGTGAAGAAGAAAGCAAGCAAGCCAAGTCTCGTGAATCTGACCCGCCGGCTCGGATGAGTTGTTTGCACCCCTACCCGCTAGGGGGCTGTCCGCAGGGAAGGATGAACGTTAAAATATATTTTTCTGTCGATTCGTTAGGCAGAATATGCGCGCAGCCTGTTGTGCGCAGGCGCTTCATCAGACGGATCGCGATTTTTAGGTAGAGGTTAACTGTTCAAGGTTTACTAGATTAACATGCTGGCTGAGGTCGCTGTAGGAGGCGGCGGGGGGCCTTCGGATTCCGGGTCACCATTTTCGTAGGCACGTCAGACCACTACGGCATCGAGAATCGAACTGTTTATTCTCGAGCTCGCCAGTACATCAGTACGGATCCGTGTATAGAGGAGTTTGGTCGATAGGAGGAGCGGCCAGGGCCAGGGCGTGCACCAGACGCAGAAAGAGGGCTTGGCATGCTCTCTTGGCCAACCAGAAGCCGAAAGAATCCCCTAGTGGTGGTAGCGAGAAACACTTTTAATTGTAGCGTACAGGTTAAATGTTAGTAACTCTTCATGGCTGAAAATATGGTGCACGTAATGTTTCAAGTATGATCATGCAAAAATACGTAAGGAACGAATGCATGCTGCTAGAACTCTGTTTTGCTCGGACAGAGTGTGACCGCTCGGACGGCAGATTCCCGGCCCTCGGCGCCTGGCGTACCGATTATGTCGATCGTTCCGCTCGTCGCGCTCTCCCACCATGATTTTGGGTGACCGTGATTGAAAGATCACATGCGCCATATTTTCAGCCAACGAGAGTTCCTCCGACGCACTAAATAAATTCGTTTCTCGCGACCACCGCCAGGGTAATATTTCCGGCTTCCGCTTGGCCACATTCGAATTTGTCAAGAGGCCCTGGAACACGCCCAGCCCGCTTTCGGCCAATGGCGTCTCCTCATTTGCCTCTATATTTCCCAACGAATAGCCAAACTCTCATATATACGGCTCTGTATAGCATACCACGTGGTGCTCACGCTCCAAATAAAAATAAAGTAAAAAAAAAGAAAAGAAATTAATTTAGAGAGAGGTTAGCGCGGGCCGCTACATGGTGTTACCCGAAACACTGGCTAGGTGGCGCAAGTGGCTGCCCAATTTGTAGGGTTGAAGCGTATGCATCCATCCGTCCATTCATCCGTTCGTGTGGCCGTACTGAGCTTATCCTTGTCGTCCCGATATTGGACTTTCAACTTGTCACTGATTGGACAAATGGACCGTCGAAATTCAACCACGCGACTGCGCTCTGTTCATTCATATTCGCAAAGAGCGCGGTCACGTGGTGCGCGAGGTCGACAGTTAATTGGTCGAGCAAGCGGACGGCTTCCAAACTCCTTCCCGCAAAAGGGCGGCGAAGCCAACACCTCCTAATAACAAGGCCGTGGTGCTGGGCCTTCTACGTCACGTACCGGGGGCCAGCGTGAGGTACGTACAGATACATATTGGATACGAAGGCTGCGTAAGGGATCGGCCGGGACTGCCGTCTTCACTTATTAAACAGAAGTACCAGCACAACGATGACGCAGCACTTGTATAGAATCAGTGCCTCGCGCTGGCCTCCAGCATAGGTGTCGTCGAGCATTACGGCCTTGCTTATCTAGAAGTTGTCGACGGAGCACTGCACGCCATCCTCCCTTACACGGAGAAGGAAGGAAGAACGGGGATGGCCGGCTTCAAGCATCCTCCGGCCTTGCGGCATGTTTGTGCGAAGCAAACTGACTTTCCCGGCAGCCAATGGTCCGGAGTAAAGGTGAGAAGCGCGTCTTGGCGTATATACTCCAGGCGACATCTGGCCCTGGTGCTCTGCTGTTGAATATGACACCGCTCTACACCGTCGAACAATATCCGCGAGTCGACTTATTTATTATTTATTTATACGACGCTACAAGGCAGTGTGGTGGCCCAAGCGGGAGTGGATGCAGTCATATAATCGAGACACTAAAATAGCGGACAACTTCCTTCCCCGTGGAGCACTTGGAGAGGCGATCAGTGCAGCCTGCAGAGCTCCGCCAACCCAACCACCTGGGAGACTGGGACAGACGCGGTGGAGAGCAAAACTCAAGATGATATATTCCACGATTTAAATCGTGCAAATTTTACTGCTACGATTTAGATGATACTTTTTTCAAACACAAAACTGCAAAAAAAGCTTTTTTTTTTTAAGCAATTATATCGAAAAGGCATTCCTGCGGGGTTAGCCGCGCACCGGAAAGAAACTGCGACCCATTCTTCCGTCGCGCCCATTCACACCCGCGGCGGTACACCGCGCGGCGGACACTCATCGCGGCACAATTAAACGCGAGCAGCGCCAAGACACACCGCGCCTCCACCCCGTCATTCGAAAACGATTAAACGCATTCAGGCATCCCACTTTTTCTTTTGGGGAACGCTTTTTTATCTTCTCGCATGCGAGCACTTCCGGCTATGGTCGCGCGGGCGTGGATCTGTATGCTACAGTATACAATGCCTCGGCTTCGCTTCGCTTTCACTTAGCACCCCCACCACATTAAAAAAAAGCAAAAGAATACCAAAACAATAAATGGAGACTCAGAGGCCCACAGTGTATACGGAGTCCAAACTAAACAGAAGCGTCCATCCACTGCACGGGGCCAAAGAAGACTTGGAAAGTCACTTCCGCCCGAATCGGAGGTCCACCCCGACGAAGCCAGGTACCGTATCTCCTCTCGACGAATTTCTCACTAAATTCGGCGCAAAAAGAGTGAAAAAAGAAAAGAAAGATAAAATTCTCGGAGAAATAAATAAGGGGAGGTAAGAGGCGAAAGGGGATTTGACGTTTGAGTTGGGTCTCCCTGCTGCGGAAATGTGTGCAAACATCACACGGCGATTCGTGCGTGCAATCGCCCTCTTGCACGGTCGCTGGTAATGATACGGTGGCCTTCCGTTCGGATGTTTAGTGCTGCGTGTCTGACTGTGTGTGTGTCTGTGCGTGTGCCTTCAACGGGAGCGAGAAAGCGGTTTATTGCACGCCCTTCGATTCAGTGTTCCGAGGAGTTGTAACTTTCGCTGTTTTCGGAGGGCTGCGTATATTGAGCGACGGACCCAATTTGTACAAGTAGACGGCAGCAGTAGATGCCTTATAATTTCTCGTTGCTTTTTTGTTTGTTGTTATCTTCTTCATAGGCTGACGTTACTACTTTTAGAAGAGGAGGGTGGGAAAGAGTTTTGCTACGCTCGCCGTTATATACCGCATTCACCAGTGTATAAGTCGCCTTTTTTTGCTTTAAATGTTTGTTCGTGCGTTTTGTTAGTACCACATGTATACGTTTGATTATCATCAACCTTAAATGCGAAAATTTGACTCAAGGATTAGATTTCTTGCTTCAATTCGTTGACTAGAATAATTAAGCTTGCTTTCGCTTGTGCATATACTATTGTGATCATAATGTCCATATGCGGGCTTCTCGGTGCAGTTCCGCCGCGCCAACCGACCGTACAAATATATAGGTGTAACTTACAGACCGAAAACTCCAGTACATCTATTTTTTACTCTTTCGTAATTACTCTATACTCGTCCTCGTAGAATATGCGCTGTCTGAATATAGAATCATCTTACTCGTTACACTCACACGGTAAAAATATATTCTAATGTCAATTGATCGACCTACATAAAACTTAGATATATGCAATATTTCTCGGCGCTTGTCTTAACTTCTACTAATAAGCTTCCAACGCGTATGCTTAGTATGTTAGGGGACAAGCAATGCCATTTTATTATAATTCTAAGTACAAACCATAGAGGAGATCTTGGCTCCACTCGCGGTTATGCATACTTATGGTAAGAGAGCTACAGAAATTGATTTACCAAAAAATAAACTCGTGGCAAACCTTATCTCTCTGACGCATACGCACTTTCCACGTTCAAAATAAACTACCAGGTATTTGTTTCAAGCTATAAAGCATACAATTCAACAAATAGTAGTACGCGCATATCACAACTGTCGACAAATAATGCCGCAAGAGAGAATCGTCACTAACCAGGTGTTGGAAAAAAACAGTTATGTTATGTGCATGATTAAGGAATAAGAACAGTTATCAGCCGCAACCGTTGCCCGGTTTAAACACCGACTAAAACCATCCGAAACAAATCGGACTGACACATTTTTTGTTTGGCGGCACCCCGAATTATCATCACCTCCAGTCAATGACAGATTCAAATGTAGGTATTTTCTATAGGTATGAGCAAGAATACTAAGGGAATGCCTCATTACAACTGCCTTTTCTTTCTCGACGCCTCAACGCCGCAACATGACGGGTGTCCATCTCCAGACGTCGCGCCATCTGTCGACAGCTACTCCACACTCGCAAACAATAGGCGCTACCGCGTGTACAATTTACTACAAGACAGCGGCGAGGGGGCGCCACCGCTTTCCAGTGTTTACTAATTCGGAGGTTAAGGGGGAAGGGGAAGGCAGGGGGTTCGAGACTCCGGCCCGAAATTGTAGAGTCTGGAGTGTTCTGGAGACGCACAAACAACACGTCGACCCTGCCTACTTGGAGTTCTAAGCGGCGCAGCTGAAGTGCTCAATTCCCACCTTTTTTCACCCGCCTTCACGCCTCTGTGAGCCTGCCGCTCCGGTTTTTGAGTGGCAGCGAAACGGTGGTTAGACCAGCCACTGCGGAAAAAAGTACATCACTAAACCAGTGGAGGATGAGAAAAACAGAAGATAAAACAATACGTAAAGAGAAATTCACGGGAAAAATATTTTGGCTTTAGAGCCGGATCTTTTGCTACTGAATGAAGCCGCGTTACCTTCACCTGTAACAAAATCCCTGGTGACACGTTGTTGTTACAACGTATGACTGTGCTTTATTGCATCTTCTTAAGGTTAGACGCTTGTCTATTACGTCATCGAGTAGTTCATGTATGATCTAAGGACTTACGTCAAAAGTGTCGCTGTGTGCATAGATTTATACGGGGCCTGATTCGAATGACGATAGGTCATTCGATAAGGCAATCGTGATCTTTCTTTTTACTCTGGAGGCTACTGGACCGGGGGTGACATAGTGTTATTCGAGTGAGATCACCGTTCGCACACAATTAGTAATTAGTAAAAAAAAGAATTCGGTTTAATTATTCTTTGCTTTGACACAAGTTAGACTAAGTGTGTTAGTCCGCGTTCTCGTTTGCACATTGTTCTTAAATCAATTATCAAACAGAAAGAAAAAACACACAAGGCAATGCATTCTTTTATTTTTGTGCGACTTTCATTCCAGTAACTTGTTTTACAGTAGTGCTTGTTGACTGATTCTTGCTTACAGAACTTTCTTCATTCGAAGATCGAGAACCTCAGTTTACTCTCAATCTGGAAGTCATGTCAATACTTGTTCCTAGTTTTTACGGGGGAATATGACCTTTAACCACTAATGACCTTCTTTTCTCGTCGTATACCAGTCGTCTCGGTCATCAGGGAGCAAGATCGCGTGAGCACAACCCCTACTCGTCTCAACGAGGCCACACACAGGCACGCAAATCGACCCACTTCACCAACAAACACGCGAAGCAATTTATAAATACGCATCCCCCCTTTTTTGTTTGTTCCGAATTTTTAAGGCTGCAGCCAGTCGAACTCGATCGCACATCCGGTGGGAGGACCCCGACCGAGCTCGCGCCAGGCAGGAAACGTTGGACGAGGAACTCCCCCGTTGGACGAGACCGGAGGAACCACAAACCAAGATCCCGCGCCGAAAAAATAAATAAATAAAACCAGGACCCCGTGAGAACGCCATCCGAATCAGGGTCTGGCCCCTTGCTTCCCATGTAGGGAGGGAGGCCCTCCCGATTCCCCCTCACCCGAGTCACCACCCTTTCCGATATACGTTATCACACTCTCTCCTTCGAAGCAAAATCCCCTCTTTTCCGTCTGGATGCACCCTTTCCCAATGAGCCTACACATCATCACCCTCCTTGCTCAACGCCTCCTGCACACAAGGCCCAAGTGCCTGATTTGCCACGTCACCTAATGGAGGCCGCAGCACGCTGCACAAATCTCGTGCTCCTCGCTGATCCAACGCGAGTCCCAGCTGAATGTTGACAAAGCGTTCCTGTCCAATTAAAGAAAGAACGCTCGAGGTGCAGGCGAGCTCGTGTGAATTGAACACGACGTGACATTATGGTAAACCGTAACTCCAGCACGAACTGCGCACATGCGAGTCTTCTGGGATAGCGCATGCGCAGTGCGTACCGGAGGGCCCACCGTACCGTTTGGGATGGGCAAAAACGGTTCTCTAAAACTCCCTAGTGTCTGCAGATTGTCTTTAATAGATATATTGACAGTAAGACCGCGGCTTTCGAGAAGCGGAAGAAAAGGACAGACGACGGCTCAATCTTCAAATGTTTTTTGCTCTCGTCAGCCCAGTCTTTAGGGTTTAGCATCATGTTCAGTCGCTGTCAATCTGTGCCCTCGCTGGCCTCCGACGAGTGACGCATCAGATCCAGCAAAACGGCCTTGTTTCTAGGTAAGAGGTGTCCTCTCGCTTCCTCGCTCCACCCTGCTCTCCCTACACCAGCGGGAGGAAGAGGGAAAGGAAAAGGAGAGGACTCGGGAGAGGGGGTTGTCTCCCGACCGCAAAAAGAATCCGCCATCGACGTGGCGGCGGTGGGGATGACCCCTGATTACCGCGTGCCCCTAATTGCCACGTTGAAAACAAAATGGCCACCGCGGGCGATTTGTCAGGCGGTAAAAAGCAGGGAGGGTCCCTCCGCCGCCGAGCCTCCTAATGAGCGGACGGGCCGCCGAGATGGGAGGACAGGCATCGCAGCTTGTTAGCGCCGGATGCCCCCTCCGGCACCAGTCGCTGCTGGGATCCTGCGGTGGCGGCATGTCTTTGAGGGACCCCTATCTCTCTCTTCTCTTCCCTTCCCCGAGGCGGTTTGGGAGGAGGGCTTTGTTTTTCTTGGTGATATCGAAAAACTGCGATCAGGCCACACCTGGAAACGTCCTCCAGATTCTCATCATTGACGATTGTCTGCGGGCCTTCGTGAATGTTGGTCTTGCGGCTGAACGATTCGTCCTGCTTTGTTTGGAAACAAACTCGCCTTACGACCAACCGTAGCGGATGCCAGGAGACATCGGAGCCAATCCAAGGCCGTGTGAGTGTCACGTGAACCTCGGAGAGGAGGCGCAGTGACGGGCAGAGAGCGCATATCACGTGTTAGGTTCACAGAGCTGGATTAACTGAGATAGCTCGTAGCATTCGCTGAGGTCGGACGTAAGGGGAAACGGTGTATAGTTTGCTCTCAGCAGTTTCGCTCTACCTGTCTCTTGGGGTTTAGTTTTATTAGCAGCTTTAGCGCGTGATGCGCAAGGAAATACGAGACGTGGCAGTGTTCGCGACGGAGTGTTTAGCGGATAGAAACTAAGAAAGAGGAGGAAATGAGAGCGCGCGGGGACTTCAGAGCACAAAGCTCTGATTGGAATGATAAGTGGCTAGACTCAAAGCTAGCTGTCTTTGTCTCTACTCCCTGTAGATAAGTCCAAGCTCTTTAAGCACAGACTTCTTACAACGAATGATGTCTTAAACAATCAGGAACGTCTAAACGCTTGACTCCGATGGGAACGTTTATTAACCGAAGAGCGCATTCAGTATTTTAACCATTATCTCCTACCATCGAGCTTAGAGGACAGCATTGGTCGTGCTATAATGTAGCATTACCACCTCATCGTCAGGATGTACGGCGTCAGGAGTTACAACTTTACAACACAACTTGGCAGGCGATATTCTCAATATTTACTGTTAGATAACTGTTCCAAGGACAGAGCACTCCAATAACTAACTACCAACTTCACCAGCTAAATCTCGTATGTTAAAAAGTCTGAAAGAAAAATAACTAAATTTGTTTGCATTATGTGTTTGGCAACCTTGCGACATTCATGCTCCGATAGATTCAGCCTTCCCCACGACAGACACAACACGGCATTCCCAATTTCATGTCTTCCTTTTGAGAGAAATCGACGTCTTCTTCTATATCGCAAAATAGCGGTATGGTCGCTTTATCTCCTTGTTGCCAGATTCTCCTGTCATGCTGTTTTCAACCACCAGCATCCCTCTTTCTTTTTTTCTTTTCAGGAACCGTTAGATTTATTTAGCACGAAACGTCGGGCACCCCACGAAGTCGGCGACCCACGCTGGCAGGGTCCGCGCGTTCGGCAACGCTAGCAACCGCACAAGACCCCAATCCCCGCGACCGACTCGGCCGGGGTTTTGGCTCGGGAGAGGCTGCCTGCCCGAATGTAGCGTCGCGTGACGCCGTCCGCGTGGCGGGGAAAAGCGGGGTGGCCCGGGGCGTTTCTCTTGATCCGCTCTGCAAATCCAAGCCATCGCGGGATTTGTCCCGAGCATTGGGGATAATCCCGCAGCGGGTAATCAGGGCTTTTCCCCTGTCGCGAGGTCAATTGAAAAACTCGATGACTCCGTGTCTCCCCCGATGTGCGCCGGTGGACGGCGCTAAATGTCTGCCTTTGGGAGGGAGAGCTGTCCCTGCTGCGAAGAAGTGTTGCGCAATCTGCGGTTGGGTTGATTTTTTTTTCTGCACCATTATTCTTGCGAAAATTTTGGGAAAATGTCTGCGAATGTATGTTCTCAGTCAGTTCTACGAAGAACCCGTTTACAGTTGACTCTAATTCAAGTGAATCAAGTAATGCCAGAATCAGGTCTAAAATATATTAATTGAGTGTCTTGATGAGGTTCGTCATCTGCTGCCACGATCTAATATTAAATATCGAAACTTTTGCACTTTTCGTCATCTATAGGGTGTCTGAAATAACCAGGCTGTATCGAAAATGGGCCGTAACAATCGGCGCCTGCACGTAGCAATTTAAACTTTTCGTCAAAGGTGTATTTCACGGGTCGGTTTTATCGTGCAAAATTACAAAGCGTAGCTCTTTTTCTGTAAAAAATCGGGCCAAAAATTCGCCAGGGTCAATGGCGTACGGCGACGCAGACGACCGAGTCCAGTGGCGAGGCGTGTTTGGCGCACGTATTGATAGATGGCGTCGGGAGCAGCGTCGGAAGGTGCAGCCGACCAGCGAAAGAAAGCAGACGACACGCACACAAGATCAGTCGGCAGCAAAACGCCGTCGTTATGCAACCGCGTTTTTTTTTTTTACTTCAAAGGTACTTTACAAAAATGTTATGTTCATTTTAATAGAGCACGGTCGTCGCGAGCAGTCTCGATTAGAGTTCCTGTACAGGCTCCCTACGGAAAGCCAGAGTTGCGCGCTCAGCCAGCTTGAAATCTTAAGATATGCGGGAAAGCCACTCCTCGCGCGTGTAGGAGCCGTGCTGTGTCGATTGCGGCCGGTCACGCGACTGATATCGGCGAATAGCGGCGCCGCGCGCGCCGCGGCGCATTGAAGACGGGAAAGGAGGAGAAGGAGGCACACGCATGGGAACATACGCCGGGGCGAGTGCAACGTCGGCGAACCGACTTTCCTGCACGGCGCAGGATTCTTTGCTCCTCACGTGATCGATCTCGGTGAATAGCGGCAAGGCGGCACACGAAAAACAGACTCGCAATTCTGGCTCCCGCAGGAAGCCCATATAGGAACTCTAGTCTCGACAAGAAGGTAGCGCCATCTATCAATTGATGCGCCAAACGCGCCTAGCCACTCGGCTCCGTCGTCTGCATCGCCGCCTGTCGTTGACCCTGGCAAGTTTTTCGGCCTTATTTTTTACAGAAATGGTGCTTTGCTTTGTAAGTTTGCATCATAAAACTGACCTGTGAAATATATCTTTGACGAAAAGTTTAGATTGCTATGTACAGGCGCCGATTTTTAGGCCCATTTTAGATCGAGCCTGGTTATTTCAGACACCCCATATATTCGCACTTTCCGAATTGTTGATCGCGGCGAGTTAACCCTGTTGAATACACTCCTCACCAAGCACCTGTGCACTGCGTGGAAGAAATACCCGCAGAGCTCGCGGGTTTCGCGGAGGTTTCCTTCCCCGCAGTGCACAAGTGCTCGGTGAGAGGCGCACTCAACGGGGCTAATTACCGCGATTATGTCAAGGTATATACGTATATGTAGGGCAGCGATCTATTGATAACCCGCTCTCATCATTCGTGCTTGTTTTAACGCGAAACGTTCTTTGTCTCGTGTTTGTGTGTGTGTGTGTGGGGGGGGGGGGGGTTCCAAACACTCTTTGGAGCCGCCGATAATCTCGATGCTGCTTAGGCTGAGCAAGGTGATGACGTCATCCCTCCATTTCGGACACCCCACCATTTTGAGTGTGTGTGTGTAGGGTGGGAGGGGGGATAGGAAGAGGCCATCGGAGTAATAAAATGTTTGCGCCAGGTGGGAATCGCGCCCAGACCATTTCGATTATCATGCGAGTGTCTTTTTAGCATGTCACGACACAGTGCCTTGAGCTCAGGTGCCATTTGGCCAGAAAGCCCTCTGCGGCGCACTCTCTGCGTCCGGCAGATAGCAACCTGATACCCTGTCAGGCGCTTTTAAAACCCGGGTTAGCGCCGGTATCTCCATTCCAGGAATTGCTACCGAGTGTACATGCCACGCGTTAAGCCAGTCGCTAAACTAACCTACATGGAGAGCGCCGTTGCTTAGACGTCACGCGTTTCACGTGCAACACATTTGCCTAGCAATTTGCCAGGTATTTTTATTGTAGTTTTGTCAATTTTTAATGGAAGAAATAATATTTGTATATAACAATCAGATTTATAAATCTCAATAGGCATAGCTGCGACAAATGTTTTTTTCGTTTAGATCTGCCACTGTTTTTATATCTAGCTACATTAAAATTAACGGAGCTTAAAAACGGACAAGCGGAACGAGGGATCAAGCTTCACGAATCCAGCTGGATTTTAATTTAATAACGGTCCACTGTAGGGAAGGGCTTGGAGAAACTTTTCGATATTCGATTCCAGAACATTCGGCCAACACCACTATTCGCTTCCAATTCGCTTCGAACTCAAAACCCACTATTCGCACAAGTCTAGTTTTTACTTTTAGTTGAAAAAGGTTTCCGGAAAAGGAGGGGGGATTAAGGGGCGTACAATAACAACATACTCATCTGCGAAAAAAAAAATAGGATAACACCCTGCTAAGAAGCAGTAAAGCTGATACTTGTTTACTCGCATGCAAAATTCCTATTGCGTGGAATACACACCACACTGCAGGAATATCTACATTCGGCACTCACGGCGCCTCTCCACACATGAGATGCGACACCAAAGCCATACCTTTAGAGCTAAAACCTTAGAAAGTCACTCCCGTTTTTTGAATATTTGATCTCGTCTATGCAACATTTTAAACCATTTTCGTTAAATGAGATGAATTAAAAGCTTATTCGGTTTTGTCTATGTAAATGGCAAATAAAGACTGTCGAGAGGCAGAAAATATTGCGTATAAAGACTGCGAGAGGAAGAGAGATTCTGGGATTTCCATTATTTAATATGGTCACCAGCTACTAGCTTGTTTTCTGAGTAGCATTGCAATTTTCGGCATTAGCCTCACGTGTTCGTCGACGAGAAGAGAATGAGTCCTAGCAAACGCGTCGAAGCCAGCTACTGACCAGTCCTGGAACGCCGACCAAAACAACGCGTCGCGCATGTCGCAAGACAGTTTATCTGTCCTTACAGAGTGAAAATAAAAATTCTTATTTGGCGAAACCTGGATATAGAAAAATCAAAATATTGGGTAGGTACGGCGAGACATTAAAATATGCCATATGAAGCGGGCATAACCGTATCCGCTGTATTGTGGATAATTTAGTTCTTTTAATTTTTATATACGCTATTTTTGCATGGTACGAAGGTTGTGCGAGCGCCTCTTTAACCTTACCATTTTCGACAATATTATTTAAAATAAGCGGGTTGAGCATGATCTTCCGCTTTCGCGTTTACGCCGATTAAGGTACGGGCGAATGGGGCTGCAGCCCTGGGCCCCAGGCTGTCAGGGGCCCTATGCTGGCCCCTGAAAATTTAAAAAATGTTAGTCGTTTTATTTTTTTTTAAGAAAGTTTAGACAGAAAGCAGAAGAAACACACCGAAGGGCCTCTGGCGCAATGGCCTTCCCGTTCTCTTTTCCTCAACAAGGAAACAAGGATGCCAAAGTTCCCGTCTCTAAATCAGCTGGCGTTTGTGAGCTCGTTGTACAAGAGCGTGCCAGAACAACCAAATTTTACACGGCCTCCCATGCCCCTCGTTAGATTTTTTTTTTAATTGGAGCTTGATGGAAGGACGGTTATGGAGCTTTCTTTTGTACTGGGGCCCCCTTAGCGTGTTTTACGGACAATTGTGGGCAGGAAGTTAAGCAAGCGTTAAGCAAGCAACGCAGATGGTTCACACATGTTGTTTTAAACCTTTTCGCGAAACTCCATATGGAGTTTATTCCAGAACGATAAGTTTGGAACAAGCGAAACTGAGGTGCCCGTAAATCTTCCGGACACCGTCTCTATAGCCACCAACAAAGAGGCGTTTCAAGGAGCCGGCTCTTAAGACGCCCCTCAACAGTTTTCGATGGGTACTGACTGCAAGCAAGTGCTCTAGAGTCGATATTTGGTCTGCCAGTGCAACTGAACACTCGTTCTTCCCAGCGACTGATACGAATACTGCAATGGTTTCACCAAAATCTAAGGTACAACCTCTTATTTTTTAACGTTGAGTCATAGAAGCAAAATGGCCGCCGAGGTCTAAATTACTGCATTTAAAAAGAACAAGATTAGTTCTGAATCTGATGCGAAACATTTTCCCCATTCAAAAAGACAGCGTGTAGATACAAAAAGAAAACCTCGATTCTCACGATGAATTCTTTAAATGCAAATGTGGTCGAACGACAGTGGTCGATGCCTTAGAATCGCACGCAGTTTCTCCTATGGTTTAAATGTGGAAGTCTGTGTTTGTTTGCGAAACGAGGGTTCAGTTAATAGAAGAGCGTTTACGAAGTAGTTTGATCCCGATAAAGACTGATTCAACCAACAAGATTTCTTTGTTGCCTATGTCACTTCCTTCACTGTTCAAACCAGTAATTAATTAACAGAGGGCTAGTTAGAAGTTAAAACACTCCCAATAATTTGGAACAATGACAAGAATAAGGGCTCTAGATTTTCGTGGCAGTTGTGGATTCGCGAGGCATGCCATTTAGGGGAAGCGAAATTATAATGGGAATTTTGCAGGTATCTTTTCGGTTGCTGCATAACTCAATTCATGTGTGATTAATGATGTCACTAGACATGTTAGCAAGAGGTTCACCTGTGCTACAAGTCGACATCGTGACCTATTTGTGTAAACTGGCCCGGGCATATACTCTATAAATTTAGCTGTAATTATAGTCAAACAAATGCATGAACAGAGTCAACTATTTAAACGGAAGCAATTTAGTGGGTATTTTTTGTTAAGTTGCTGGATGTGAACAAAAAATCCTAATATTTTCCGCAATGTTTATTTGATTTCAATTTTGTACCTCAAAATTACTATATTGTAAAGTTCTAGAGCGGTTTATTATTTGCGAAGTAGCTTCTAATCAACAATCGCATCCGCCTCAAAGGAAGACAAGGAAAACTTGAATTCCATTGAATCTACGGATCTAAACAAGGATCGACAATAATCATACGATGAAACATATCTAGATTTAACAAGTTCAGAAATATACATATTCCCGTCGTCACCATTACCTCCACCACCACCACCACCATCATCATCATCATCATCATCACCACCACCACTATGGTTATTATTATTATCATAGGTAGGAGCCTCATAACAGCCTCAGCCCAGGGCCCCCAAATGCCTTAATCCGGGACTGGTTTACGCAACCGTAATACTCCATCCTGATTTTTTTTTGCTTTGTTTGTTAGGTTAGTTTGTTAAGCAAAAATCAATCGCCGCATATCGAAGCGCGATTAGCGTACCCCAGGAGGCTTAGGTATACCGCGCTACAACCCGAACGGAAGCTCTCTCCAGTCACCACTCAGGAACTTTTCAACTGAACCCCTAACTTACTGTGGGGTGTATACTTATAAGCTCGCTTTCAAGTATCCCAGTTGACACTTTCAACGCCTGCAAAGATGGCATCTCTGCGTTAAAATAACGCTAAAAATAAACTAACAACCGAAAATAAACCCAGCATCGAACGCTTCCACAGCCAGCACGCCGCAACGCTCTACTCCACACGTACCACGCGCAGAATATAAACAACAACTTCCGAAAAACTAACCGGAGCGAGATCGAACCAACGAAGACCATCCATCTGCTCGCGCACCACCGCCTCCCAACACCGCGAAAGAATACGAAACAAAAAAACACTCCTCCGAGCCCGAGCCCGCGGAAGTGAGTGCCAGCGAGCACGAGCGCGCAGCGTCGCCGATGGCTGGAGAGGAGTGCCTGCTTGGGCCGGTTGAGTAATTATTCAAAGCGCTTGAAACATTCACCCCGTTAATGGCCGGGGGAGCCGAGGTGCGGCCCCTACGTTTTCCCCGGACGGTTTTCGAGGGGACGAGGGGGATGCCGTCCAAGGTGTGAAGATGGCGTCGTGACGCATGTCCGCCGCGCGGACACGCAAGGGGCGGGCCACGCGGCCGGCCCGTCAGCCGCACGCGCCCGCGCGCGGCCGGCCGTCCACGTCGGGCCGTACTGCTGCGCTGTGCCATGCAGAGACGGACGGACGTGGACGGCGTCTGTCCGTCCGAAGCAGCGTCAGGAACGTCGATCATCCACCGCCGACACCGAGCTCGAGCCTGAAACGCGCGGTGGCACTGGAAGAAGCGGGGCTTGGTTGGGGATCCCTTGAACGAATAGCATTTTCTACTGGTTACAAAACTGCTTCATCACCGCTAAAAAAAAACTTGTTTTGAAGTTATTTTCTTTTGTGAAACTCAATGGCTAGTTGCAAATCGAACAGTTTCTTTTTTTTGTCTTTCTTGTTTTTCTGGAGAAAAATCTACAAATTCAGATGCCTGCATTCTTAAGTTTGTTTTCGTAAATTTCAGGAATAGGATGTTTGTAATGATAATAGAGTTGACGGCTACGATTTAGAGTGGCCCACATCTCATCTCGAGAAAGGCGCAAATCTCACTTTTTTGGAACCCCAGTTGCGTCTCGTTGAGGAGGTTTTGTTTTCGAAGCAATCTTTCTGAGGATATCTGACAACATGTACACGCTCAAATGAGATTCAACGTTTCGGCGTGAAATGCTTATATGAGCACACGTACACGGATTTTGCGTGGATTGTGCGTCACGAAACGCCAGCGATCGAGGAGCCATGTGCGAGCTTATCATGTATCTCAAATCCGGGGTCACACTCCTGATACATCATACAACCGACAGTCTGTACACACCAGTCATTGCAATATCCGTGGTTGGAATGCCGCCTGCCAAGTTTCCTCCTTTAACTCATTGCCATCCGGCATTCGAAGCATGGATCTCGTTGTAACTCGTGTTCGAATCTGCATGCAGACTGTCTTTTGTTTGGTGTTTAAGCAGTGCGACCCCGGCTTAAGAGTTGACACACCACAGTTTTACACACATCCTCGTGGATTGAAGATTGGAGTTATGAGCGTGATACGTTTGCGCATGGAGCAAGTAAATTCTGCGCTCCCTAATGCGGCACGAAAAAGTGGCAATGATCGATCCTACGGAACAGAAGTTGTAATCTAATAAATGTTGATTTATTGATAAGCAGCCGGACGCATCGCGTTCAGAACGAGATGAACGTAAACGCCCATATCTCGTACTTTAACTCTCATTCGGTTTGATACATCTTTATTTCATTCCTAGAGATTTTATTAAATTCACCGAAACAAGGAAAAGAGAAATGGATGCCGACCTCAAGCGAGTGACTTAATGACGACACTTGGAAATCATTTGCTTGTGCGCTCTAAAAATCTAATGACCGGGAGCAATCTCACGAGGTCAGGTGTTCTTTTGGATTGTGAGAGCCATGACTGGTCCTTCTTCTGGCAGGTGAATCCCACTGTCCTACGAAAGGGTCTCCGACATTAAACCGACTCAAAACGTATGTCAAGTCGTCGTTGCGAATAACATCAAATGTTTTCTACAAAGTTCAAAACATCAGAAGTCTCGAAAGCCCCTGTACAACCTAAGAGAGAGAAAACAGAAGAGAGAGAGAAGTTTCGCTAGAGCTTTCTGTGACCTTGAAAGTGTAAGAGCTATTCATACGGCTCATGGCCAGTGGTGTAGCAATGCTGCTTTTAGACGCGCCAGATTACAGCCGCCATTGTTGAGCTACTCTTGTCATAGCGAGATACCGATCCACTGAAACGGGCGTTGTTACGAGCCTCCTCAAGGGCCCATGCCGCGGAGGACACGGTAGAATCTTAAATGGCCGATAACCTGGCTATCTATGGTAGGGATGAAGTGGGGTAAACGGAACAAGAGGAAACAAAAACTGAAGGTCGGTAATGGCGGCGCCCATGCACAGCTGCCTGAAAGCATATATGGACCAACGCGCCTCTCTGACGTCACGCCGGTGCGGTGACGTGGCTGTCGGCACGGCGCACGCGCGGACGGTTCACCTCGCGCGCTATGTTTTGGTGCGCGCAAATATGAAGTTTGGACCTGTTTGTAAATAGCGCGTTGGCAGCTAGATACCTACAACTGGTAGGCAACTGCAACTTCCCCATATAACGTTAAAAAAATAAAAAAAAAGAAGAAGAAAGAAGTTTCGGGGACCGGGCGGGTTTAATGCGAAGAAAAAGGGCTGTGTGTTCCCCGACGTGAGTCGAGCAGCGCGCGGACTCGTCGAGGCCGCGCCAGGAAATCACTTTGTGGCCAGGTGACAGCGGCCAAGAGCGATGGCCGTCGGCGGCGTTGTATCAGTTGCGTGCATCGGACGGCCAGCGCTAATTCAACAGAGGGTCGGTCCGTGTTTGCACGCCGTGGGACAAACAGCGGGCGAGGACCGGGTGCCGCCGCGACATACGCGGGTGGCCCCCGCTCCCTCCCCGTGTCCTTCCTCGGCCACTCGGACGTCTCGTGGGTAAACAGAGCGGACCGCCACGCCCCCTCGTCCCCGTGCTGGGGCCTCGGGGGCAGTCGCGGGAGAGTGCTACAGAAACGAGCTGGACAGCTGAGACCGCAAAGCTTCCACGTGACGCTAGGAGCTCCTTCCTACGTTCGCGCTTGAGTGGGACCGCCGAAAAAGAGGAACTCGAAACGCGTCGCGGTGGAATACGAGTTGCGGCGAAGTCGGTCGCACTAAGACGTGAATGTTTGAACCAGCCCTATAAAGAGGGAAGGGCGAGGGGGGGGGGGGGGGGAGTGCAATGATAAGTTATGAGTATCCTTACGAATGATGGAACGAGGACTTCTCGTGGTAGTGAGCGAGTTCTTCTTTCTTTGCAAAACATACATGCGGTGGAAAAGTGAGAACAATTGCGGGAGAAAGGTGTAGTTTATTCGGAAGACTAAGTGAACAGCCGTGCATGATTGGGGCTGTTTCGGCCCCAATCTTGCACATACAATTGCTACTGTTTTAACCCATTGCGACGAATAAAAAAACAAAAAAACCCGAAACACTATATTAGAGAACCACAATAGACAAGGACAAGGTACCATCCAAAAAGGTGTACTCGTCGTCTTGCCTACGTCCCCCTCTCCCCACTATCCCCCAATAAAGAGGAAAATAAAACAGGCACGAGACGGACGTCACACAATCCATCGCCCGATCTGACACCCACATCGGCAGCGTGGGCGTGGAGGTTTAGGCTAGCACGCGATGCTGCGCGCGCCACGCCGCGCTCTAAGCCGCCAATACACGCCAAGCACCACCACCCTGCACGTTACAGGGCTCACCAGCCCCGAGGAACGGCAACAGCTACGCCGCGCGCAGCGGTGGCGAAGCAATTTGCAACCTCGCGCGCACGTTGACGGAAACGCCTTCTCCTCCGTTCCCGACGCATTTGAATACGTACGCTATGGTTACGAACCGCGCGTCAAGAAATTCAAGTTCGCCACGTGCAAGCTCCCATACTCCGTTTACCACCAACCCGACACCACGGCCAGAGCTACGCGGTCGCCGGACCAATAAACTTCGTTGCTTTTATCACCCGAGCCTGCTTTCTACGTGTGGCTAGGACCAGGAGCTCGATCATGGGGCCAAATATAAGCATGTAACTGGTCGAAAGTAGCCCGTAGCTTTCACCGCGCTGTCACCTTGAGCCGAGTATAACTCCGCGCTTCGACACACTCTCCGCCCATCCACCCTGTGACGCGTTCCCGTGCATGCATTAGGACAAGAGGACAATGGAGGGCTGCAGCAGGTAGGTCCCTTCGGGTAATCAATTGAAGGCGCCGACCGGCATCGGGCTTTGTTTTGCTTCACGCCTGAACGCAAAGTGGCTCGCACAATGAGAAAGAGAAAAGGGCGCGAAAAATAGTGCGCGTGATGAAGGGGTTTCGGAGGAGTTGCGCGTTGTTTCTGGAGGAGAGGGGGGGAGCACCCGTATAATTTGGGCCGTGCACACGTAGCTCCGCGGTGCGTATGAGTGAATTAACGCCCCTCTTCGCCATTTTGGCTAAGTGTAGGGCTTTCGTCGCTCGTGTGTCGAATAGCCGTGGCGCTCCCTTCCACGACACGTATACGCTATCGTAAACACACGGCTACCTTTACTTCGAGATTGTCGAGAAAGGCCGTGTATGTTTCTTCCTGAAATTCGGACGCGAATTTCGATTCGCGTTTAGTCCTCATAATGACCTGTGTAGCCGTGAGGATAGATATGCTATTTATTTTTTATATTTATTTTGTCTATAAACACTAGAACAAATGTCTATAAACAAGAGGGACTTCCAGAAGCCTAAATCATGTAGTGCATTACCCGCTTATTTACTATTAAGAAACTGAGCAATACTATTCACTGTTCCTTTGTGGTAGTTCACTGTTATGAGTCTTAGTGTTTAATGTACAAGTAAGAAGGTCTCTCTCAGGCCTGTTTTGAGACACTAGCATAAACTATGGTTTTACTATCATTTGGGCCGACCTAAATTTCCCATAAGATTAGTGTGCCCAGTTGTCCCCATGCTATCTCTCAAACGTCTAACTGCACGTTAGCGAGCTTTTAAGTAGCGGGACGGCATCATCGAAGGCGCCCGACACCGTGTCAAGGGCAGCGGACAGCATCGGACGAATGAACGACTCTCGTGGCTCAAGTTCCACCATGGCTCGACGATAAAAGTTTTGGATATGGGCGAAGATCCACAAGACGTTTCCCATAATATTTCAGTCTTGTTAATCGACTGGGTAATACTACGGTGGGATTTAAAAGCTGCTTATTTTCATCAGTTTCAAGCTCTGCTTATTCCCAAATGTTACCCGCGTGTCTTACGTAGCGGACGTTCGAACCTGGGTTCACTCTCGGTTCGAGAGATTCCCAAGCCACGGAGTCTGTGGCGATGAAAAAGTCGGGGCGGGGGGGCGTGTCCCCCTCGGCTGTGCGTCGACTGCAGCGAGAGAAATCGTAGCGGCCCGTCTCGTGCCGATGTCGACAGGGCGACGTGGATCAATGCGAGTACGCGCGCGTTGGCCGTAAACACCTATTCAAAGCTGCGCGACGGAGCGAGCTTCGGGACAGCCTGAAGCGGCCACGTGTGACTGAGGGGGAGGAGAGAAGGGAGGGGTCGATTTGTCGCCCCCAGCGTCACTACCACAAAGGGGTCCGCGAAACGCCGGGGGGTCCGGAAGGGGGGTCTGGGGGTTGGGACACAGGGCTGGGGATTTGAAGGGTTTGAGAGATTTGTCGCACGCACGATGCCTGCCTGCAGGAAGGGGTGCAGAAGAGGCTGCAGCGGAGGTGGGGTGGAAGCGGGATGGTGTGGGTTGGGTTGGGGCCATATTCGGATGCGGTTGACACTTTTTCGTAGGCGGTCGAGCTGGGACTGATTCTGATCGTCGAAGCGTGCGTGGGGGTCAGTTAATCTGCACTTTAATGTCGTGCTGGTGATTTCTAGCATAGAAGTTTAAGTGCTAACAATGTCCCCTCACCACAGCTAGCTGGAGCTCGTAAAAAAGTGTCTAAAGGGTAAGTTCAGTATAACTAACGGAATAGTTCAGTAGCCTTTAGACGATTCCGTTAGTTTGCCACTTGGAGGTATAGTGTTGCCAGACCGATGAGCGCTACCGCCAAACTAGGCGAAATCGCTCAACAATATGGCAACACTAATTCAGAACCAGCTCGTAGATACAGCGTTGCCAAACTGTCGGGAATTCCGCCGTGAGCGGTGGTCGCATTTTCTGGGTCATTCTGGGTTAAAATGCTTAATGGGCTTCGGCATTCTGTTATTTTTTTCTCGTAGATGGACGTGGTTGGTTTCTGGTAGCTCGGCGGGAAAGCGAACGTGTCTTACGCCAGTGCGCTTGTATATGCCTTCTGCCAGATTCTGACATGATCCTATAAACGACGTCGCAATAAGTGGAGTCCACAATAAACACACAACCTTCCGTCTGAGAAAGAGAGAGAGAGCCTTGATCCACGACGTCTGTCCGCCGAGATAACCCGCACATCTGAATGAGGTTCTATGCCAGGCTGCCGCCGCTCATTGAAAAACTCGCCAGAGCACCGCTGAGCGACTTGGAATGGCCATCGGCACCCAACTTGTCCCCTAGCGCCGGCGGCAGAAAGCGGCACAGTACGCCGCGGCAAGTGTGGGTGTTCAACCCGGAACCCGACTCGTCCGGTAATGGTCAGCCTGCTGATAAGCGGGGACTCACTGCGAAATGAAGACAACACGCTCTTTGAATGGCTGGCTCTGTACCACCGCTGCACTCCGCCGCGAAGCCTTTCTGGACGTCCGTTGGCGTTGAGTCCATCTCGGTCTGTTGGTCCCTGTAATTTAGACGCTGCGCGGGCGCGCTTTTTGCCCACTCGCGGGCACTCCGCATCTTCTTGAGTGTCTTTCGGCGCGTACCGCTGTTGTTTCTGGCCGTTTTCTCGCCGCCCGCCGTATAACTGTTATTATCGGAGGCAGAGGCGAAAACAATCGACACCTACGTGGTCCGGGGGTCGACTCAGTTCAGAGGGAGGTGCTGAGGGTGTTGTGGGAGAGGGTAGCCCTGGAGCGAGCTGCAAGGCTGCCTCTCTGGTCCTTCGTGGCCTTGCCGAGTGGGGATGACCCCTTGAAGCTCGTAGGGGAAGGCACGGAAGGTGCCGCAAGGCGCTTTTTGATTAGATGGCACGCTTCCTGCAGCCTTTGGGTTGACAACAAACACGTCAAAACTTGATTGTGCCTCTAGTTTTGTGCAGGACAATCAACGAACTATTAACCACGATCGGTGGTAAGAGACAAGCATACGACCAGGTTGCGGTAACGTTTTGACACGAAAATAAGATCGGGTTCGTATGGTATTTGATCAGGGTGACATGTAAAAGACCGGAAGCTGAAAAACATGAATTATAACCGTCACACTTGAAACTTAATGATCATTTCTAGCTTAATCGAGTTATCTGTAGTGAGAAACCGCTCTGTAGGCAGTCGATTGGGGACTAATCTGAAGTCACGCAACACGTCTGTTTTATAAACTTAAGCTGTCGATGTTTATACATATTTTTAAGCCGCCGTCATTTATGGGTTGCGCTTACGCACTTCCCACAAAGAACCATATTTCCAATTCTAGTACATAAAATGCACTGTAATGAAGGAAAAAAAAGGCCAAAATCGCTGATGCTTTTCTCAAAGAAATGCGTCAGCATCTTGCGCAGCGGTTACATGTGTATAACGAAGCATTGTGAATGCAACCTCTCAACACTTTTCCGTGGGGTGAACATTCCCAAAACTCTTCTCTCTAGTGTAAGCAGATTAGAGGCTCTAGGGCCTTAAGCTGGACACTTGGCGAAAAAGACGGCGAGAAATCTGGCGGCTCTGATTGGCCGGCGCCAAGGTCAAGTACGGAGTTGGCCAGTCACGGCCGCCAGATTTCTCGCCGACTTTTTCGCCAAGTGTCCAGATTAGGGCCCCTGATCTGAACACTTGGCGAAAAACTTGGCGAGGAATCCGGGGATCGTGATTGGACGGCGCCGCGCTGGACCTTGGCGCCGGCCAATCATGGCGGGTCGAATTCCTCGCCGATGTTTTCGCCAAGTGTGCAGATTAGAGCCCAGGTCACTTAGTGCGTGCATGAAGGACCTAGAAAATTACAGAGCCATTTCGTTGCTGTGCGTGCAGGGACGACAACTTTGTGCGCTTACAGCCCGGTGACATGGTAAGACGACTGCTCGTCAAGAACGGCGTGACTGACCGTTCTTGACGCCTCTCGCTTTGGAGACCTGACGCATACGGGTTGCGGTGTAAGTGCACGGTGTCGTCGTCCCTGTGTGCACAATATGTATGCCCAACAACGAAATTGCTCTGTCATTTTCCGCGCATCGAGCGCACGTCCTTCATACGCACGCTAAGTGACCTGATATTTTTGCACTAGGGAAAAGAGGGGTTTCGGGAGTGTTCCCACCTCGGAAAAGTGCTGAGAGGTCACGTACACCATGCTTTATTATATAAAACCACTGCGCGAAATGAGAACGTATTTCTTCGAGAATCGGCGTGGCGGCAGCAGGGATTTCGGCCCTAGCATCCCGAAATATGCACCCCGCCGCCATCTGTCGGTGCTTGCAGAAGGTGTTTTCTAGCCAGTTTTTACAGCCAGTGGAGCTGTGGCGCCATCCCGCGGCGACGTTGCGAACTTTAGATGCGTGTGCTCCACAGCAGTCCAAGATCAGCGCATGTACAAGAGCACCAATGCTAACACATAAAAAAAACAAAGCAAACAAATTTCAAGAGTTAGGAACTTCTGATTGTAGCATTGATCGTGCATTCTCTACTATGCAATGCTACGATTTCGAACGTAGCATTTAATCGTAACAAATAACGTATTTTTATATATATATAACGAACATGCTGTTTTCTTGTTAAAGGCTGACTTACAACCTCGGTTTTCTGCAGGGAAGGTAAAACCTCTCAGCGCCCTACCCTCCTAAGCTGCGAGGGGAGCCAAGTTGGGGCAAGGCAAAAGGTGAATAGTGGATATAGAAAGTAGGGAGGCGGGAAAAAGTGGAAAGCGCGAAGTGTACGTCGCCGTTTAAAAGGCTGAAGACGTAAAAAAAGAAAAAAAAGATTTTGTGATTTTTTAGACGAGTAATATTTTCTCGTAATTGCTCAGAGAGACACAAAGCAAAAGTTTTGCATAGTTCTTTTCATTTTAGCATAAAAACTATTGCCCCTGTGCTCAGCAGCGAGTGCAAGACAACAGCCTGTGTTCTCGACGTCACTACGCGTGCAGTGCTCAACGAAACGAAACGGACCAGCGCAGCGTGTGGCCTCACGCATATACAGTTACTCTAGCGACGTCTAGAGTAATTAAAAGGTGGAGCGATATGATTACTCTACGTTAGAGTAATTGTGTATGCTAGCTATGCTATGCTCCTCAAGCGGAGAATATACCGTTACTCTATGGCCAATGTCCCCGCTGGTCCTTTTCGTGTTATCGCGAACGCGCGAACACGGCATCGGTGCCCTTTTCGCATTTTTATATTGAAAGACTATAGCCGGGATCCGAATCCTATCGCTTAGGTTATTGCTTCTAATAAGAAAATCCCACTACAATAGCAGTTTTGATGCCATACTTTCAATCCTGGGAAGATCAGAGAAAAGATACGGCTATTGCTTGTTCGCGCTGACAGCGTCACGCTATGTGCGCCAGAATAACATTCAAAAGCTTAAAGGTTGTGCGTGCGCAGCTATCAGAAGCCCCAGCTGAATATTTCTTCATACATAGAATGTGTCGTCACGGATGTTTTTGTTTATGTGGCAATGTTAGCATTCGACGTGCCACCGGTGTCATGCTTGTTGCCCTTCTTTATCTAGTCCCCGACGATGGGAAACGTTCACAGTCCCCCTGAAGAACTACGGTCTACTAGCAGGCACGCAGCCAGGGGGGGGGGGGGGCCCATGGGGCCCGGGCCCCCGCCCCCGAAATCTTCCATTTTGCTGGGGCCTCCTCTCCCCTCCCCCTCATACAGCATTTTGTCATGGGCGCCCCTCCCCCCTACAGCATTTTGTCATGGGCGCCCCCCCCCCCCCGAAACAAAATCCTGGCTACGTGCCTGTCTACTAGTATTTAGCGCCCGATTGCGAATCAAGATCTCCTCTCGATATCCCTCTGACATATATGTTCCTCAACGAAGGAGTCGATCGATATAAGGTCGACGAAAGTAGACCACTCATTTTGTTTTTAGTTCTTTAGCTTTAGAACGCTCGTTTTGACGAAAAACCGGCGGTGTCTTTCGTTTGTCTGCGCCTGGAAGAGGGAGAAGGAGGGGTACAGGGTGACGCGTGCGACGCTCCCATTGGTCCGAAGCGATAACCTCAGCACGCGTCAACCTCTCCATCTTATCTTGGCGCTGACAAACTGACAGACACCGCCGTGTTCTTGTCGAAACGAACCCACTTCGTTTTCGGCAAAGTCACGCGGACAGCTGGCGCGGAGCCAGGGAGGAGGAGGCGCCGCGCAACGCCTCCTGATAACAAAGCCGTTGTGCTGAGTGAGATAGCGCCATCTGAGAAGGCCGACGCTGGACACATTGGAAACAAGTGCTGCGTCAACGCGCGGCTTCGAGTTCCGTTTGAGCCGAACGTTGACGCAATCGTCGCGTCCAATCTGTGCCCAGCGTTGGCGTTCTCTGATGACACCATCTCATTCAGCACTACGGCTTTGTTATCTTGGAGGTCTTGCGCCGCGTCGCGGTGGAATGCGCGGGCGCGCTCAGTTGCAGCTCTGCCGTCGGCTTTCGTACTTCGCTCTGGGTTTCCATAGTAGCGTGCGTGGACTTTGATGTCTGTGTCTAGTTAAAACGATGGATGCGGTTCCCTCCACGAGTGATATGGATGCAGTTCCTTCCACATGTGGTAGAGCTGTGGTTTTCCCCGAGTCATATGGGTGACCGTATCCAAGGGCGTCAAAGTACTCTGACGGGCAGAGTACAGAAAACGGAGGAACAAAATTACAGGAAGATCCACTGGTGGATTATTAGGGAATCCGTTAGCATGACCCTTGGGAAACACCACACGCGTCCCCCTTTGGAAAACGCTAACACCGACCCCGTAACGAAGCCAAAAAGAGGCTGCAAAAATAGATGAAGCAAAAGAGAAAGCCAAAGGAGAGAAGTTAAGGGGTCAGCGCTAGCGTTTTCCAAAGGGGGACGTGTGTAGCGTTTCCAAGGGTCCATGCTAACGCATTAAAGATTCCACCAATAGATCTTCCTGTAATATCTTTTTGGATATTGAAGATTAATTTGGTTATCGCATGGAGATTTGAGTTCTAAATTTTAGGAATACGAGAAGTCGTACAGCTCAACTTTCTGAAACGTGAATCTTGAGAGGCCTCATGGCGCCGCAATTATTTAAGGTATGGTGTCATGCAACAAATTCCGCAAAATTTTCCAGTTTTTTTAAGAAGTTAGTAATATTTTTTTCTTTTTACCGCGATCGGGTTTAGATTAGCGCGCTATTCACAAACAACACCGCTTTACCTACAGCACGTGTTTGGGCTACTGCATGTGCAGAAACCAGATTTGCGTGCAGGTGAAATGTTCTGCGTTCCGCTGCGCCGGCAGCGGAGTCCCCGCAGCGGCCTAACGTGGTTACGGACTGTCAGTAACTTCTTTCATATTGAATACGAGCGTGTTGGTGAATAGATACTAATACTTGAAAGGATAAAACATCTAGTACGGGGACGGAAACAGGACTTATTTCGTATTGAAAACGAGCGTGTTGATGAAAGAAGTCCTGTTTCCGTCTCCGTACCAGATGTTTTATACATTCAAGTATTAGTGGCAATAACGTTCTGCCAGCTCAGCGTCCGCGAGCAACGTGAAAAAGTGTAATGACACCCGAACAAAACGCGACCGAAAAATATTCCAAATTTTCTCGTCAGAGCGCGCTGCCCAAACCTGAGAGCCACTGGCCTATATCTTGATGTGATGCCACCACGGCCTTCGCCTAAAACCCACGCCCGGAGAAATTACATCGCCCACCGAACCGTCGGCAAACCTCCCCCGGCCCTCCCCTCTTCCTCCCCACCTTGGAAGAGATGCTCCAGGGTTCTGGACGTACACCGACCGGCAGCTTGCGGCAGCAAGCGACCCAAACATAGCCCGAGCTGAGATTGCCCGGGACGCCGACGGACGTAGCGGACATGGCGGCAGCGCTGTCACCGTCCGCGGACAGGCCCGGGCCAGATAAGCGGCCATGAGCGACGGCCCGAGGTGTCGCTGATGCCCGTCGCTGATTGATTGTAATGAGAGCGGGACACGCGACTGTCGGTTATCGGAGGGACCTGACACGGGCCGGCAGCCGAACGCCCGGGTTCGGACCCGTGCATCTGCGCGGACAACCCGACTCAAACGGGACGCATTTTCCTTTGAAGGGCTGTTTGCACGCATATGCTGTGTGTCGAGGGCTAAACGTTGAAAGTCAAATTTTGTCCGAAGAGCAAAAATTTACGTTCAACGTTGACGTTCAACCCGTCCCGTTTGACGTTCAAACCATCCTGCGGCTCAAGTCTGGCGCCTCATTTCACCGACGAGGAGAGGCTGAATTCTTTTTCGTTTTGAAAACTTTCAAAAAATTGTGACTCCACAGATTTCTTCACGGATTCTTCAAAACGTAACACCCGTTTAGCAGGACCTATTAAACGTTTGGAAACGACCGGAAGGTTCTGTAATTTCAGATACGCCTCTGCATACTAACAGTTACCGCACATGGTTTAGTCTCATGATATGTGCACAGCAAAGGAACAAAGTAATTCCGTTCCTTCACCCTAAAATGTAAAATGTTTTTTGTTTGATTGTTATGTAGCGTTTTTTTTTTTAGCATTTCAAGTTGCGGTATGCAAAGGTCTGCTTTTCTCTTTTCAATTTCAAGAATGTGTTTTTTGACGACCGCCGAATGAAAGTAGGTGTCAGCGGTATCGTACGTTTTCTCGGCAGTTAATCTTTTATATATATATATATACTCAGTTTTACCTTACACTAGATAGTTGTAGTAGGTCGCCCCGGTACCTTTCATACCCCTATAACGATACCCGATAACGATACGGTGCATGTGCAAAGGCGGCGGCAGAGAATCGGGTATCGTTATCGGAGTCGTTGGAAGGATCTACTAAAGTTCTCTACTGAACCGCAGCGGACGAGCCCTGTCAGCCGATCGAGCGCGGTGACGGTAGCCCCCGAATATATGGGCCCCCGTGCGTCGCTGCGCCCTTCCGGTAAGCATGTGTCGTGCTCGTTACCGAGAATAAGTAACGAAAGAGCGTTACTCGTTAGTTCGACCGAAATTAGCGCGTTACTTAGATTCGATACCGTTCTCCGAATGTAACGAAATAACTTTATCGTTACTTCCAAAAACAACTGTTCCGTTACTTTCTATTTCAGTATCATTTGGCAGCGATACGCTGTGGATGCGAACTTGGACAATAAGTGCACTTCTACAGAGTGATTTTGAAGCGTTTATTATATTTTATAATAATATTTATGAAATAGTTTTTTTCTTTCTTTAACGGATTGGAGGAATGATGCGGTGGAAGAGAAAATATAATATTTTCTGTAATATTTAAAAAGCGCAACGAGACACTGACAAGGAGGAAGACAAAGACAGAACGCTAACTAACTGAACTTCATTTCCATCTTCACTGACTGTAACGCACTAAACAAAAACAGAGATAAGATTACGCGGGAGATACAGTAAAATGTCTAAGTGGGCTAGTTAGTTGGTACATGTTTACGTCGAAATAGCGCCTCAGAAATACGTGGACACGAGAAAGAAGGAAGAGGACCAAGCGATACCTAATCTTGAAAATACGAAAATTTTAGCAAAATTAAAAAATAAAACTGGGAGAGAATTTTTTGAGGCCCGTAAGAGTGAAGGGCGAGGATAGCTGCGTAAGTGCACCGTCAGTTGCACTTAAAAAAGAGTTGGCTTTTTTGTGTCGGGAGCCTGATTGCGTGTATAAATAGTGAGCGTGTTTTCAATGAACGTTCAGCTGTGTGTATAGCGCTCGGCCCTGTTCCTTTTTTTTCGTGTCCGCGTATTTCTGAGGCGCTTTTTCACGTAAACGCGGAAGATACCTGAGGCCCGAGAATTTGGTAAAAACCGTAGTGTGTCAGCGCTTCCTCGGTTTCATTGCCATATAAATAGCTACGGTTTCTCGACCAAAGGAGAGCACTTTGATATTGCTCTTGATGAGGGATGGAACAACATTTTAGCCTTTTAACAGTGTGTATCTGTGTTTCTTCATTCATTGGCTTGTTTTTCGTTGACACCGGTAATAGGTACTGGGTGACTACGGAAATAAAGTCCAGTGGTAAGTTTGTGCTGTGTCTGTCTTCTACCTTGTACGTGTCTCATTGCGCTTCTTTAAATATTATGGATCACCAACTGGCACAACTTTCCACCCTCGTGAATATTTTCCCATTTCGGCGAAGTTTCCATAATGCAAACTAAACTGTTTATCAGCTAAAAAAAAATATTAATAAAATTTAATGCGACTAACGTAATTTGAGAGGCGATACACTAAAATATTAACGAAAATAATTTACTGGCTATAGTCATTTAGAAAAACCTGAGCAAGTACGTCACTGCGCTTCTGAAAAATATAACGCGTCACCATCAACGTCGTTATCTGTAACGCATTACTTCCAGCACTGCCCGAAGGTCACCTGACACGCACATGGCGTTGGATTGGCTCCGATGGCTCGTAGCCATTGCCTCTGCTGAGGTTCATCGCTCGGTAAAACGAAGCAGAGTTCGGTTTCACGTGCACGTCGGAATGTGTTTCCCGAATACTAAATTCACAATCATTTGAAATCACTAAACTTACGAGGTGCGTTGTGCCCTAGAGAAAAAGTTTATGCTAGATGCTCTGCTGCCCTCTTCTCAACTCTCAAGCAGCCGACGCCACCAAGCGGAAAGGACGTGAACGAGAGGAGCGAGGAGTTATCGCGAATCCACGTGTGCTGCGAATGCTGGCACGACCTGGCGGTCGAAATAAGAAACGGAGAAAAGCAAACAGAATCTGGAAACGCAATGAAACGCGATGAACTAAGAGCACAGGGTCTTTACGTTTCCTGGGACAATGTATTACTACAATGATTCAGCTTACAGAACGAGCGAACCCAGTAGAACTCATCCATTTTGAGTTACAGATTCTCAAGCGAAAAATCAAAATTTAGCAGTACATGTGACTTCGAAACCCTACTACTCTCTTTTCAAAAACTATCATTTCCGGCAAACGTAAAAAAAAAATCATTAAAAGCACGTATTTGCTCATAAACATACTTAGCGTAATGTGAAGCGATGAATTGTGTGTCGTTCCTGCTAACTGGTTCAATTATTTGAGAAAAAACTATTATTGCAAGAAAACATGGGAATCTTATAAACAACGGCAGCTTCCAATCGATCAAATACAGCAATAATGTTTTTGTTTAAATTATTGCCTTGTTTAAAACGAGCTGCAAAGTACGTGTCATTCGAGTCATGCCGAGAATAATAACACCGAAACCCAAATAGATATGGTTAAAACAAAATACGAATCAAACCGAGCTGCTTTCAGCCTGCCTACCCTGTTGTGTTCGACGTCACTAAAGAACCACTTGACTACGAACAAAAAAAGTAATAGTAACAATACCACCCGACTCTATTTTACCCGAACAAGTGGCAAGTGGGCCAACGTGATTAAATTAACCCCCGCAATCGGCACCCACTAACTTAATGGAGAGACCCCCTCCCCCTCTTAACATTTCCTCATTTTTATTACAGTTCTTATCCTTTTTTTTTGTATTCTATTTCGACACTCCCTGACCCCCCTTCCCTCGGGCCATTTCCAGCCGACGAAGCGAATACCGTTGGGACAGCATATAGGCTGGGCCCGTCGCCCGTCGAGACCGATCTGCTCGCGTGACCACCTCGCATAGAATTCAATCACCGCTTATTGGGACCGAAGGGGGGTCATGAGCCCATCGCTCGCGCCCCGACCCGGGAGACTATGTGAAGGCCCGCCAAACTCCCGGAATTTTGTTCTGGGTCTTTCTTTCAATACCTTTTTTTCGATATTGAGAACATCAGCGTTTTAAACTCATAAAGAAAAAATAATGATAACTTGTATTTTAGCTGTTCGTTCCACCTTTAGGTGTAGACTGGGGCTTACTTTAGGCTCGAACTGTCCAACATGTGAAAAGTTTGTTTTGGCTGTTTAAAACTGTGCTTGTAAACCTTGCACAACGCACTGACAAAAAAAGCGTGGAAACGCTTTAAAAACTCACTGAAAGGTGTTGCTGCATTCACACTGGCTTTGTAATCGCAACCGCAAAGCGGATCCGCTCATTTTATTCATCAAATGCGCGTGAAACTGGACTAAATCCTTAAAAGGCCCCTGAAAAAAATTTAAAAATGAACAGTGTCTTTGAGAAACGTGTGTCAAAAAATTTATGTTACGCGAATTACTTTTAAGCAATATTGAACGCGCGTAATTTATTTTAGATTCTGCTCGCAAAGTCCATGACTTCACGGAATGGTCATGATTATAATGCAATTAAATGCAAAGCTGCAAGCGAGCTGGACAAGAATGACGAAAATAATCCCTGGACAAGGGGAACAAGAGGGACAAAGGAGGAGGCTCTGGGCAGGGTTCCAGAGCGCGCCACCGTCGGTTCATCATCAGCGCCGCCGTGCAGCCAAATGAGGCAACACTGGGACGGCTAAAATCGGCAGCGCCGCCGGCGTACCGTTGCGATGTTGCGAGGTTGCGTTATTACCAACTACGAGCGTTGTATTGTCGCGCGTTACACCCCCGACTGTTTTAAGAATTTATCGAACATTAAATATATGAATGTGTATGCGTGTGTGTTGTGTCGTTTTAGCATTAGGGAGTTTTAGTAGGTGGTATTTTCGATAGGTAGAGACAACCGAAAACGGGAGGTAGCAGAACAAAATTGAACGTCCTGATATTACGGTCAAATCCACGGGCCCGAAATGCCGAGAGAGAAAGCAAGTGGAAAATGTTTTCCTGAGTATGCCATGTTTTGCTGATTGTATTCGTTGCACTGTTGACTGTTGAACTGTTGGGGGCCAGAAACTCTGTCGGGCTTCACGCCGTTAACTCTGCCCTCTAAGCGGAAATATCTGCCAAATAAATAAAGAGAAAAGAAGGGAAAAGAGGTGACTATCGACAAAATCGCATCTCACGCCGTCAATATTGCTCTAAAAAAAACTTATTTTTCGCGTAAAATTTAATTTTTGACACGCGTGTCCCAACCAAAGTGTTTAAAAACAACATTTTTTTTTCCTTTCCAGGGGCCCTTTAACTTTAAGTAACCGCGTTCGCAACCGCTTCGGGATTGCGGTTTAATCGCCAGTGTGAATGAGGCATAAGGTGTGGCATACTTGTCAACGGTTTGTGCGCATCCTAAGATACTGCTGCATTGCCATATTGCCATATTTTGTTCTTATATTTTCTTATTGGTCATACCCAATTACAAATTATTCGACACTCTGTCGCACGATAAAGTCGCACGTAGACAAAAAAAGGTAAAACGACAATGGAATATTAAATACAATCTCCGTGGGATTTTTGTTATTCCAATTTCTGAGAATATAACTTTTTTTAAACAAAGAAACAAACAAACAGACATCTGGCAGCACATTTTCTTACAGTGAAAACATGCTCCACAAACACAAAAAACCTTATTTTTGAATTTATTGTATCGGTTGTTGCTGTACTGTTTTAGTTTTTGTGAACGTTTTTAGCTTACCAGTTTCTTCATTGTTATTTTTTTCACCACAATCGAGAACATCAGAAACTTTCTTTATTCTACTATGCCTTTATCGGGATATTTCGTAGGCATCTTACAGGGATTATCTGCTAATAAAGATGATTTCCTAAAAACGTGTAGGCCGCAAAAATAAATAATTAAAGGAAACTGTTTTCTTTAAAATGAAAAATAAAACAACTTCAG
>JAZHYW010045342.1:0-10109 GCA_037355805.1 Ixodes ricinus | reverse complement strand
GGTTTTTTCGGCATTAATTCGGGCAAACTAAAATTTAGTCTTGCTAATACTACAAAGATAATTTTTAGTGTATTTTGTATATAATTCTTGTGTTTAGTAGCAGTGATGTTATGACTTTGCCTTAAGGCAACTTCACAATATTATTACTTAATTACGCACATACACAGGGTGTTTTTCATTTCATTTATTTATCCCTTAAATGCCCACGTGGGGCTTTACATAAGGGGGCGGGCAGTATTTCTAAGATTTAAGTACACGGTACAAACAAGAAAAACAAACAAAAGATAGCAAAAACGTCAGTTACGCGCCGTAAAAGGTGGCAAGTGCTTCTCTAAATTTTGAAGTGTCTGATATGGTTACTATTGGGTCTGGCAGCTTATTCCAATTGGTAATGGAAAGCTGCAGGGGAGAAAATTTAAAGGTATTGGTCCTGGGAGTGGATAAAAATAGTTTGCAGGAATTATCTAAGCGACGGGAGGTATGAGGTGCGGGTATACAGTACAAAGTTTTCTGGAAAGGAAGATGGTAGTAAAATTTATGAAGAATAGTTAAAGCGGATACCGTCCTACGCGTTTTGAGAGAGGGAAGACCAAGTTGAGCTTTAAGAGTGGTGATACTAGTAGGGAAGTTATAATTTCGATGAATAAACCGTGCTGCGCGGTTTTGGACTGCTTCTAACATATCTTCTAAAAATAACTGATGGGGATTCCAAACAGATGAGGCGTACTCTAACTGGGGACGGACAAGTGAGGTGTATGCTAATAATTTAGTTTCCTTGGAGGCAAGGGAGAGATTGCGTCGCAGAAAGCCGAGTGTCTGGTTAGCTTTGCTAATAATATGGGTTATATGATTTTCCCATGAGAGATTGCTTGTTAAGTTAACACCGAGGTACTTGTAAGTTGGTACATTTTCTATCGTATTACCGGAAAGGGAGTATTGAAAGTTTATTGTGTTATGTTTCGTAGTAAAGGTCATTTGTTTGGTTTTATTTACATTGATTTGCATCTGCCACCTTTCACACCAAGATTCAATAGCACATAGATCAGCTTGAAGCTGCGCACAGTCAGAGTGATTGGTTACTTTAGAATACACAACACAGTCGTCAGCATATAACCTAATTGAAGACTTAATTAGCGAAGGTAAATCATTCACATAAATGAGAAATAACAAAGGACCCAGCACGGTTCCCTGAGGTACACCAGATTTGACCACTATAGAGGACGAGCAACTGTTGTTAAGGGTGACATACTGTGTTCGGTTTGAGAGGAAGTTAGCTATCCAATTAATCAGAGTTTCATCAATTTGAAGCGATCGTAGTTTTAATAATAAACGTTGGTGAGGAACCTTGTCGAACGCTTTGGAGAAATCTATAAAAATAGCATGAGTTTCTGCGCGAAGATGTAGGTTTTTATGAATGTCTGTTACGAATTCGAAAAGTTGGGTGTCACAGGACAGAGACCGCCGGAAACCGTGCTGGTTTACAAAAAGTAGACCATTATCAGCCATGTAGTTCATAATATTTGAGTAAATGATATGCTCCATCAACTTACTTGCAACACAAGTGAGAGAAATAGGCCTATAATTGTTGGGGCAGTCTTTGTCACCGCTTTTATATATTGGGCAAACCCTAGCATGCTTCCAGTCAAGGGGTATGTTACCGGAGTCAATAGACTGTTGGAATATTCTACATAAAAGAATACTAGAAACTGATTTGGTTAATTTGAGCAGTTTAGTTGATATATCGTCCGGGCCTGGGGCAGAATTATTGGGAAGGTTATCGATTAGTTTCTCGATGCCAGGCGGGGTGATAGAAATAGAGTCCATACTGGCTACGGTTGTATATTGAGGGATGTGGTCGGGTAAGGGAAAAGACTCTTCAGTGAAAACGTCACCAAAATAAGAGTTGAGGCTCTCGCAGCTTTCTCTTTCCGAGAGTTCATTTCCGTCTGAGTCAACAATGCGGGGGGATGGTCTAATTTGCTTAGGTTTTATAGTTGACCAGAATTTTTGGGGTTTGTTTTTCAGTAAATTAAAGAGGTCGATATTAAAGAACTTATGCTTAGCTTTCTTAATTTCGTACTTACATCTCGAAGCGCATTCTCGGTATTTAGACCACGCTGATGGGGTTCTAATTAGTTTTGCGCGGCTGTAGAGCCTTTGCTTTTTGCTCAGGAGCCGTTTGAGACTGACGGAGAACCAAGGACGCTCAGTACATGACCTGATATGAACTCTCGGAACAAATGTATGCAAGGCTTCCATTAACGCGCTCCTGACCAGGGTCCAATTTTCGTCAACACTTCTATACTGAAAGCCATCCAGGAAGGTATGCATGAAACGGGATAGATGCAGGAGGAGAGCATTCTGGTCGGCTCGTGGATAGCTGAACACAGTCTTAGTTAAAGGGCATGACTTACTGGTGGGTATTGACAGTTGGACGTGAATAGAAGAGTGATCACTAAGAGGCTCTAGGAGTTCGACAGCTGTGACACACTCAGGGTTGGTAGTAAGAAAGAGGTCGAGAATTGCAGAGGCGCGAGTTGGTTCATTAATCATTTGGGACAGTGAGTACGCGCTGCACAAGTCAACAAAACCTCGGGCCTGAGCGGGAAGGCAGCGCCACGAGTCAAACGGCATGCGAGCAGGTACAACAGGCCATGTGATTTCAGGGTAGTTAAAGTCTCCAGTGAGTATGAATACGTCTGTGGGATACATCTGCGCGAGTGATTCCAAACTTTTCTCAAGAAAGGATGGGAATCCAAGAAGATCGGGCGGCCTGTAACAGGCAATGACCAGTACAAAGAACGAGGACATTTTTATTCGAACCCACAATGCTTCACAATCATGTAATACTTCGCTTTTTTGAACATGTAATGTATTTTTAACCGCTATAAAGACGCCTCCTCCCCTACGTCCCGTTCTGTCTCTGCGAAAAATTGAATACGAATCACTCAAAAGTAGTTCAGAATTATCAATGTTTCGAGTCAACCAAGATTCCGTTATAACCACGATATCAGCCGAACATGAATCGACAGCTGATTGCAACTCTTCTTGTTTAGAGTATACGCTTCTTGCGTTTGCGATAAAAAAGAAAGGCAGGAAGACAGGTCTCGTCGAGATAATGTCTTTTTTTATGCCGTGGTTGCTATGCTGAAACAGCTTTCACAGAATTTGTTTCCTTGTCAAACGCATACCGATTTCTTCCGATGAAAAGTTTATCGTACCGTAACCGAAACTCCTGTCCTTGGTTTTTTGCAAAGGCTAACAATGCTCGCCTTGCCATGCGTACATCCGGAGAAAAATCCTCGCTCAACCGAAATATAGATCCCTTTAGCGTGGGTCCCTTGGATAGGACGAGTTCTTTATCTTTGAAAGAGTTAAATTTGACAATTATGGGCCTGGGAGGAGTACCCTCGGCACGATACATTCCGAGTCTGTGCGCTCGTTCGATGGTGGATGGTGCGAGGGTAACACCAAGCCTGGAGTGGCAGAAACTTATTACTTTTTCTTCCGATTCCCGCCATGTCTCATTAGGGGTGTCCGGGATGTTATAGAACAGAATGTTGTTCCGTCGAGACTGGTTTTCTAAATTGTCGCATTTTTCCGCGAGGCGTTGCAGTGAGGTTGTGTTACCAAGGATTGTGTCCGAAATCTTATCAACATCGCTTTTCAACTGTGTAAGGCCGGCAAATTCTAGCTTTATGCCAGCGATCTCCGATTTTAAGGATTCAAGAACACCGTCGGTCTGGTTTTGCCTTTGTTGCAACTGCTTGATTTCATTTAAAATCAGCTTTTGACCCTCCGTTAACCTATTTAATACCGGCATCACATCATTCAAAGATACAGCAACCTCAGGAACGATATCGTCAGGTCCCGGATTCGTTTCCACGTCCCCTGATAACAACAATAGTTTCCTTAAAAATGCAGATATTCGACACTTCAAAGACATCACACGGTCAAATACGCTAGGTGGGCACGACACCGCAATAACAAGAACGTTATTGTCGCGATAAGAGCAAGGCCAAGAAGAACAAACCTGGGAAACGATGTGACATGAGTACCGCATTCCGGCAGTCGGTGTCGCGCCCTATCTCGCTGAAACGTGAGGCAAATCGTTCCTGAAAAAAGCACGCATCGCAAAGGAAAAAATGTTAATGATGTATTGGTGTCTGCAAAAGGACCGTCCGCAGTAATAAATACCGTTTGTCAAAATAGTTTATGAACACTTATTTTGTGTAATTACCTTTTGAGTTAGTAGAATGGACAGTTGGGCTAGCTGTTATGCATCCATGATTAAAAACATCTCTGAAACCTACGATAAAGAGGAGGGAACACACGGACAAGGCGCTGACTATCAATTTTATATTTAAAAACATAATCTTAATCACGCGAATATAAGGTCTATCTTTTTTTTTTCACTGTGTAGTCGTTTGTTTTTTCTGTTTCTTATTTTGCAAAACACATTCTCCTTCACGCGGGCATAGGGTCCTCTTTTTCTTTTAGTGTGGTCGCCTTTTCCTGTTTCTTCGAATGAGAAGTTATCCCGAGCCACAAAAATTACTATCTCGCTGTTCCTGAAGTTCACAGGCTCACGCACGCAGTTTTAGTTTTCGCTATATGATAGACCAAAATCAAATTTAGTTGGCAACTTGTAGAAAGATGAATAATCGATTACACAAGGACGAACTTTTTGTTAAGAACCCAATAGAAGCGTAAAAAAAGCCTCTGGAAAAAGAAGCGTCCTTCCGAAAAGTTTAATATTTTCAAGTGGAGTTCAAACAAGTGGCAATTGAAAGATCTTCCTACTTGAAATACGTCTCGAGCAAGAAGTAGAAATAATTACAAAATTACTGGCATGAACGTTTTGAAAACGAAAAATAAAAAATCCGCGTGCAAATGTCGCACCGGTAAACAAAGTTGATGATGACTGGGGTTTAGGAGCCGGTTGGATCGCTGTTGACGAAAAGCGCTATGGTGGTCCGATCAGGCGAGCGAGAGCAGAAAATTTTCTGTCAGGCGAGCAGCCCACTCGGCTTTCCTTGGCCGAAGAAAGGAAGTACGCACTAGACAAATAAGTAATAACGATTAGTCAAAATGACTCTATAAGGGGGGAAATGTTTGTAGGTTATACTTTCCTTCAATATTATAAGCGGTTATTCGGAGGCGTCCAGCACGATAATTAAACGCAGATGAGACTGACAACTCACTTCAAAAAAACATGGCAGCCTTCAGATGAAATAAAATAGTGGTTGGAGGCAATTATTACCCTTGGAAAAATAGAACGGGGAAGAGATGGCCAGAGTTTTACTAAACGTTTATAAAGATTTAGTGGCCCCTTTCTTTCTTGAGGCCATTCGCGAGAGGGTACGATCATAAAGCCCTGCCACCCTCCTTCCTGAGAACGTATACTGCGCTTATACCGACAGACTGATGCGAATGGAACAAGGCGTGTAAGTGAATACCAACCGATCATCTTATGTAGTGTCGATTTTAAAATCTTCGCTCGAATATTGATGAAGAGAGTCCAGCACGTCACATGCAATTTACTAGGGAAACACCGAACATGTAACATACAGAGATATATGTAATCAAACAAAAGTACATGTCGCGCGAACCGTTTTAGGCATTGTTAACAACGACGGATGCCAAGTGGCGATGTTGGAGATAAATTTACAGATAACATTTGATCGTGTGCGACATGAGGTGATTTGGAAAGTGCTAGAGCGTGCTACTGTGTGGAGAGTTCTTTTGGAGGAAACTCGCATCTCATACGCTGGGTGTTTTACGTAAATAATCATTAATAACTCTTTGACCTCTAAAATACCTGTCTTCCACGGTTAGACGGGTATGCACCATGTCACCGCTGCTCTTCTCGCTGTACCTGGAGCCTTACTGTTTGTGTGTCACTCATAATTAAAAAGAACAAGGCTTTAGGTTGGACTCTGTTTAGACAAAAGTGCAGACTTGCTCAGACGATATCGTTATCTTTTGTAGTGACAAATGAAGTGTACAGGTTTAAAACTGACCAAGACATTTTGCGACGCCACGGGAACGGTGGTTAAGCTGATAAGCATTCAGCGTGTGTCACGGTATTTGTGCCAAAATACCAGCAATGTAGGAGGGTATTTGTTAAGCATAGAGAATCCTGCTTACTATTTAAGGTGATTTTGGTTAGAAAAGTTTATCTTTCCGGAGCTGTGTTGGCATTGTTTTTTTTTTTTTTAACTTTGTATGTCGGGTTCGGCGTTTTGGAGAAAGCATTCGTGGGTCATGCAGCCGAGGTGGAAGAGCCTCCCCGCGGTCATTAAGAAACGTTTCCGGGTTTCGGTAGGAGGGGCCCGCACTTTGGGCTGCGCGTGGCTTTTAACCGAGTGTTCCTGTGTATAAAGGGTTTCACCGCTTAGTGAGTAAAATTGTCGCTTTTTACCCGATGTAATAACTTAGCTCTTGGCGCTAGCCAGACTGCGGAAAATGCAGAGAGCAATTCTACAAGGAATTTGGATTTGGCGGTTGAAGCGCCGGGCTGACAGCTCGCCGACCATTAGGCAACAGTGTACCACGTGGGAGTGGTGAAATTTGAAGGGATTGGTCGATCCCTGAGGGGAAAGGGGAGGCTCCTGCGAGCCTCACAAAAGTACTCCCGAGAGGATTCTCGGAGGATTGGCTTCTGATTTGATTTTGGGAGACTGGGGACAAAAAGTCCGGGGTTTTAATTTTTGAATTTTAACTCGTGACTGTTGAGTTGTTTTGTTTTATAATAAACGTGGCTACACTGGCCACTGTAAAGCCAACCGACGTCGCAATGTGTTCAGCGGGATCGAACAACTTTTAGTGTTTTTTTTATTATCGACTTCCCGGGGCTGTCATCATCGGACGAGCATCATCATCGGTCGTCACCATCCGGACTAAAGGGCGCCCCTCCTACACCTCACGTGAAAGTTGGACCCGCGCAGGCCGACAGGATCCCGCTGACTTTCTTGCGACGGGTTGCAAGATAGAAATGCCACAACGTCAGCTGATGGTGAGCCCCGCCACCATCTGCGTGAGAAGACGGCGGCAATAGCCTGCTGCGTTGTGTGGGGCGGACGGAGCGACATCCCAGTGAGAGGCCCCGGGATTCAAGCGGACTCAGGAAGCAACGCCACGACGCCAGCTGATGGTGAGCCCCGCCAGCATCTGCGTGAGAAGACGGCGGCAATAGCCTGTTGCGTCGTGTCGGCGGACGAGCATCCAGTGAGACTCGGAGTCGAGACTCAAGAACACCGCGTGCGTCAGCAGTGGTAGACGGCAATAGCCGGTGGAGTGTGCGAGAGCGGAGCCTGACATCGTAGTCGGGGCAGGCAAGCGACGATAAAGTATCGCGGCGGAGCCTGCAGGCACGCCTTGGGAACTGTGACGACACGGCAAAGACCCTCGTTTCCAGGTAAGACCCAGGGCTGTCTCCTCCGAGGCTGCACAATGTCCGAAGGCACAATATCAGGGGCTAAGGGCGACTCTTCGGGGCAGAAAATGGAGTAGGTAGCAGATCGGGCAGCTTATGCGAAGCGCGTGAACTTCTTAGACTCCAACTCGAAATTAGGAAAGTAAAGCTGGCCTCAGATTCAGGCGTCGAGTGAAATGGGTTCGAGGGACTCGACAAAAATGAGAGAACTCTGCAGAAAGAATTCGGGGCGCAGTCCCCGCGCCGATGCCGGAGTTTGCAGCCCTCGCTCCGGCATGGTCTAAGCGCGCTGAGACTGAAATGAGTCCGGAGAGCAGTACCCCAAAGAGAATGCAAACGGCGGTGACTGGCAGGCCGCTGCGAAGTGAAAATTGAGGACGTTGGCGCCGGACATTAGCGCAAGAGCTTTAACCTGCCGGTGATCCGGTGACGCAAGGAGGCGGCAGCGGTGAACGGGAGCGATGGTGACGGTGGTGACGAGGGGGCGGACCCGGTTGGCGACATCGAGCCGCAGCGGATCCGGGGGACCCCGGCGCTACCGGTCACCGCAGCACTGGGGAGGCAAGGCCGTCCCCAGGCTGGAGAGAGCATGCAGCTGCTCAAGGGGTGCAGCGACAGGTCGGAGCTCGGCGTTCGAGGGGTGCCCGGGTCCAACCCTGCATCGCTTCCGAGACTACGGCCCCAGCGGATGACCGCGGCGAGCCGCGTGGGCGACGGCGAGAGGACGGCGAACGGCCCCGATTCCTCCGATCCAGGCGTCGAGACGGAAGCTCCGGCCGCAGAGAGGCATCGACTTAGGGACCGGGGCCGTGTCGTCGCCGAAGGTCAAGCCGGCGGTGCATCCGCGGGGCGACGCCCAGGAAGAAGGTTGCGTCGCGGTACTCCAGAAGGGGGAGCCCGGACGGAAGGTGCTGCGGGGGAGGCAGGCGCAAAATGGGCACAGAGAAGAGAAAGCCATTCCCGGCCGGTGGCCAGAGCTCGCATGCGAGGACAGCAGACTTTCCAGTTTGAGCTCGGGGCCAGCGGGTGTCGTGTACTGCGCGCCGCCCCGGGCAATTCTCCCGCGTCTTCGATGGCAACGAGCTGGACGACAAGGCGGCCAAGGTTACGAGGGTAGATATCAAGGCTACTGGGGTTTTGTTTCGCCTTAGGCTACGTTTTATTTCACTGCCCTCCTGATTAACTTTCCTTTTGCTTTTCGGTCGGCCCGTCGGTATTTTATATTCTACATAGTATCTTTGGTATATAGTCTTTATTCTCCGCGGGAGAAGTTTGTCAGTCCTCACTATATTTTGAAACGTGCAGGTCGAGGCTCGAAAGAGCGTAGAGAAAGTGCTACCGGAGACGCTGAGAGACTATCTGTGGCTTCCTTTACTGGAGCATTTTGCATTTCTTTTTCAAGTCGTATAGTTTTTTGTTTTATTTCGAATGTTTATTTTGACTAAGTGCGAACTTTGTTAGGAAGAGTGCCTAGTTGTGTGTGCACCCATACTGTAGAGCTTTGCGATTTGCGGGTTTAGATATAGTTATATATGGACATTGTGGAATCTGGAATGTACGTCTCTGGGTCTTGCTCTGTGCAGCGTATCTCCGAAGTAACGGACAGTGTGGACTGATGTTGCGCGAACAACAAGTGTACTTGCAACATTCTTGGTGGGGAGGTGTTAAGTATGGAGAAATCCTGCTTACTATTTAAGGTGATTTTTGTTAGAAAAGTTTATCTTTCCGGAGTTGCGTTGGCATTGTTTTTTTTTTTAACTTTCTATGTCGGGTTCGGCGTTTTGGAGAAAGCATTCGCGGGGTCATCGCGGCCGAGGTGGTTGAGCCTCCCGCGGTCGTTAAGAAACGTCTCGGGTTTCGGTACGGAGAGGGCCCGCACTTTGGGCTGCGTGTGGCTTTTAACCGAGTGTTCCTGTGTATAGAGGGTTTCGTCGCTTAGTATACCATTGTCGCTTTTTACCCGATGTAATAACTTAGCCTGTTGGCGCCAGCCAGACTGCGGAAAATGCCGAGAGCAATTCTACAAAGAATTTGGATTTGGCGGTTGAAGCGCCGGGCTGACAGCTCGCCGACCATTGGGCAACAGTGTACCACGTGGGACAGGCACGTAGCCTGGATTTTGTTTCGGGGGGGGGGGGCCGCCCATGACAAAATGCTGTATGAGGGGAGGGGAGAGGAGGTCCCAGAAAAATGGAAGATTTCGGGGGGGGGGGGGGGGCCGGGCCTGATGGGCCACCCCCCTGGATGCGTTGCCTGACGTGGGAGTGGGTGAAATTTGAAGGGATTGGTCGATCCCTGAGGGAAAGGAGGCTCCTGCGAGGCCTACAAAAGTATTCCCGAGAGGATTCTCGGGGATTGGCTTCGATTCGATTTTGGGAGACTGGGTACAAAGGTATACGGGGTTTTAATTTTGGAATTTTAACTCATGACTGTTGAGTTGTTTTGTTTCATAATAAACGTGCTTCACACTGGCCACCGTAAAGCCAACCAAGTCGTCGCAATGTGCTCACCGGGATCGAGACAACTTTTAGTTTTTTTTTTATTATCGACTTCCCGGGGGCTGTTGTCATCGGGTGAACATCACATCGGTCGTTACCATCCGGACCAAGGACGCCCACTTCCTCGGAAAGTTGACTGTATTCGATGGGTGTTCACCCTGCGAAAGCTCCCT
>JAZHYW010045341.1:0-14155 GCA_037355805.1 Ixodes ricinus | reverse complement strand
TTCATTTTTATTGACATACTTTTCACCTGTTACAGATTATTAAAGCATTGCTGCAATCGAATAGTGTGAAAAAATTTTCCTTCTAAAGTAAATTGGGAAAGTTGGTGCGAGTTTGCCGGTAATACCTTAAGACTTAAAAGGTTAAGTCCGGTGTCATGTCTGTTTGTGAACTATACCCCACGACGCGATGGGGGGGGGGTACACGCGTCACGTGCCAGGGTCTCGAAGCATAAGCACACGCCTGACAGGCGCTCTGAGAGCAAGCAGAATGATCGGAAGCATTCGATAGAACCTCACCTGCTTCCCTCAAATTCTCTGAAATGTTTCCGAAAGAAGATATCAGTTTCTTAAGCTTCAAACCAATATCAATTAAATGTTTGTAGCATACGCATCACAAGGTTTTATCATTTGTATTCCACGTGTATGTAACACCTCATTATTGCGAACGAGGATGCATCCGAGGGTACTACAGCAGTCATAGATTACCGTGCAACTAATTGCGACGTGGAAACTTGACAAGAACTCCACGAGTCACAGATAAATACGTACTTCTTCGAAGGCGTGATTTCAGTAGACATACTATTTACTAACGCCAGCAAGGATACGGTGGAAATTGGATGAAGACACTCACTGTGTTGGCGGTTCACTCATAACCATCTCACACAGCCCACTACACATATAAAGAAGAGTTTGGTAGACCACTGCATTTTAACGTGCACTCCACGAAAACCACTGCGAAGAAAGGCCGATGCCGTCAAGATGTTGAGACGCAACCTGGGGCCGACGAAGAAGCAGACTGCGCCCTACGTACGATGCTTAGCCTTACGCCTGCATTGAACTTTTCGATGGCAATGCCGTCGCTGGACTCTCACGCTGTCGCGCAGAACCTACTGCGAATAAATGTGGAAGCGGTTAGTAGACTTAGCGACGTACGTTAGGGTAAGTGTAATACCGCGGTAAAGAGCAGTACAATTGCTGCACGGTGCTGGAGTCGCAGGAAATCTTCACGGCAGCCATGTTGGAAATATTCGTTTGCATGCAATGCCCTTAATTGGGCCTTTAAGGTACCGTGAATAAATAAATGAATAAAAAGTTTGGTTCGCGCAGGTCGTGACGTCACGAAACGACGGGACGCGATTGGTGGCGGAGGAATATAAGACTCCTTTTGTGCGGCATTGCCGCAAACGTAGCGGCTTGGGCGAGTTGGTTGCTCATATTAACATACACTACAGCGCACTACTGCAAAATTAACATACACTACATTGCGGTTCGTTTCACTTTCCTTTCTGTTTCGTGTGTAAGGAGCGAGTGTGCGGTGTGAGCGTATTTTTGCGGTAGTGCGTTGTAGTGTACGTTAATTTGCCGCTAACTTGTTGACAAGTAACCGACTATAACACGGTCGAGTTTAGCGAGAGCTCTTCAGAGAGCCGGAGCCGGACTTATGTTTCTCACGCAGTGCACGGACAGCATCGTCGTCTTTGTTTTGTTTTGAAATGTTGTGGGCCCGGCCCCTCGCCGTTGTGGGTTGTCGAACAGAAAGAGGAACACATAAGATTTCTAATGCCCTAACATAACAACGAGGCACACAAAAAAAGAAAAAGAAAAAGAAACTGACACCGGAAAGGGGAAAGGAGGAAATCAGAAAACCAAGTAATTTCGGGGTGTTTTCACCCTTGACCCACCCCCGGCTACGCCACTGGCTTGAGTCGTTGAAATAATTCTACGATTTTGATATTCTACCTGTGGTGGCCATGAAGGTCTGAAAAGTAATCTAGCTTATACAAAAATTAAATACATTTTTATGTGACACACTATTTGTAGATCATCAACACGTTGAGATGGAGCACGTGACGCGAAAGCTCGTGCTGCAAAACCCAGGATCCTGGGTTCAATCCCCACCCCTGCCTGTTTCGATCTGGATGAGCATCGTACCGGCGCGCGGTCGTGTATCACTACTGCGTGGTGCACGTTAATAGACCCCAGGGTAGCCGTTGTACTGCACTGGCTAAGTTGCTCATCTACAGCGTCATGATTTACCATTTGATCTCACAGGCTGACGTTGATGCGATGGAGAAGCAATTAATTTTACTCTAATGCGATCGGCTTGAGACCCCAATTTCGTGTGCCGGCTCGGGCTATGGAAGGCGTTTGGTGCCTGCTTGTAACCATTACGTCGAGAGAAATCACTGCTGATATTTGAGTTTTCATCCAGACTCCGAAGAGCGGAAGAACCGTGGTAAGGACGTAACGAAGGCAATTAAGTTTACCTCGGCTACTGACGAACAGTTCGCTTGATCACAGGAATCACTAGGGCAATTTACGAGAAAACAGATTCACGTACTGTTGAACGAGTCTTTTTGTCGAATAAACATTCAGCCATGTTTCAGACTTCGTGTTTGTGCTCCTTCTTTTGCCGCAGCCTCGGGGTTCTTTTGTCATTACATTGAATTTGCACCTGCTCGTTTCTCACTTACTTTCTGTTCGTTGGTATATTAACAATATTTCTTAAACTGGCGGACATACCCTTGCTCTAGCTCGCAGATCGCCGTAGGCCGCAATGGCCAAAGATGACCAATTGCATGTATACTTTTTTAACTTTACTCGAAGAAAGCCGTTTCTTCGCAAGATAACCGACGTAGCGTGAATTGTTGTGTTGTTCCTACCCCACAAAAAGAAAGCGTTGCGTTGGCGACCACGAGTTTTAACGCACAAACATGGCGCTCTCGTCGTCTGCTCGGTTTCGACCTGCTAACGCGAGCAGCGTGCTCAAAACAGCGAATGCAATGTCCATCGCACCACTAGACATCACGATCGAGTGGTAATTGTTTTTTAAGAGCTTAATTTTCTTTACATTGACTCAACATGCCACTTGTTTCTTGTTGAGGAAGTCTGCAAACACATTTAGATACCGCTTCACTTCGTACCGTTTTAAAATTAGTTAAATATGCATATAAATGAAGAAGCTTGTGAGACTATTTTAAATAACGCCAACGTTAAACTATGGTGCTAGTGAACTAATGAAAGTCAACGCGTTTTCAAACGTAACTAGCTGCTTATGCACGAGCAAGGCAACCAAATGTTGAATTCGCGGCTTTTATTAAGAATAGAGGAGTGCACTATGGTCAGTTAATTTTTGTTTGCGTTTGCTTTTGTTAATGGAGTATACATAGCGCAAGGTCAAAAAGCAACGTTCAACTGTATTTTCACCTCATGTTAAAACCGTCATGTGCAGAGTAAACCATTTGCTAAATTACCCGAGCATGAAGGAGCGCGCGTGCGTAGTTGCACGTGCTGGCGTTCCCATCAGTATACATGTTTTGGGTATGCTACGCCTCATTTAGGATATTCACCAATCTTTAATTACTACAAGGCGAGTGCGCACAGCCTATACCACCAAGAACACAAGGCCTGCACGTTTCCTCCTCTAAAGTCATCACTAGTAGATTTCCTCAGCGCCCCCTAGGTGGCCCGGATGAGCACCATCGTCTGGTACATCGTCTGCGACATCGTCTGCTCCGTCGCCTGCTTCAGTGGTCATGCTCAGAACGAGTTCACATTTTAGGGATACTGAACCAAAATTTCGAGCTCACAAAACAAGGCTGTACGATAGGCGGGACGCTTCAAAACCCCCGAAAAACATGACTCATACAGCAATATCTCTAACGAATCGCCGTACTTTTGGAAAAGAAGTGCGCGATTAAACACGGCCCACGAGGCTGACGAGACAAGGCACGTCATGATTCTCATTCCGTATCTTCCTCTCTACGTCCCGTCGAGCTGGTGAACCGAGGCGAGGAGGAGAGAAACGAGACCGCTTCCCCTCATTCTCAAATGTTCCAGGAGGATAACAACTTCAAAGACCTCTGGTGATCGTGCCCCTTTTTCTTTTTAAGAATACGGCCATCCGTTTGAGATGTCGATGTATGAGTGATGTTTTGGAGTTTGTAGCGTCCCGTTCAACGCTTCTGCGTCCTTATTGTGCGAAATACAAATTTCGGTTCAGTATCCCTTTAATAGGCTGCTAAGACCGGCAATCTAGATGGTGTCAGACGGCTCGCTATCAGCTCGCGCTCAGCAGTCCCGCACACAGCTATGGCCGCCAGTGAATCCGACGTAGGTGTGACGTGGCTCTTACTCTCGTCAAGCTTCAGCCTGTTTGTCGCTTGGGGCGGCTCGGGGATCTACTAACGATGACGTCATGCGCAGGCTTTATCTTCTAGGTGGTATTGGTTCAGCCCAGCGTTCTTTTTGATGCTGCGATATGTTTACCACACGCTGACGTACAGTTTCGGCCTTTTTTACTCGTTCCGCCATGTCTTTTGAAAGCGTCGCATGATGCTCCTATCCTACCAATTCTTTTTTTTTTCTTGTTCCCAAAAGTTTCTAGCAGCTGGGCAACTCTTTCCGATCCGTCACGGTGTCGCCTCGTCTTCTCTCCTGTATCCTTTCTTTCTGTTATTTATTTTTTGTGTTTCCGACGCGTTTCCCCTTAAGCTGAGACTAGAAGCTCTGCCTTCAGCGCGAGCTGAAGGCAGCAAATAGGCAGTGAAATGCATAAGTATTCTCTCCCTTTTACTAGTTTCTTTAATTTAAATTTAATATTTTCTACGTAGTTTGCACTACTCTGTGCTCTTACTGTTAGGTTGAGTTTTCAAATCTGAAAGCACCGTAACACACACGAGATCAGTGGTAACAAACGTTTAACAGTAGAAAGCACAACATCCGGAGTACATGCCCATTATATGAGCGTGCTTTTAACACGGTAAAATAGAGTTGCCCTGAAACTGTAAAAAAAGTCGTTGAGGCAACATTTAGAAAACATCGATGATCTTGTTGTCAACACTGACTCCTCAACGCTCTTACGGTAGGCCCATCCCTATCGACTTCACTATTGTGTTCAGAATGGCCGCCTACCGTTCGCACCTATATGAACACCAATTTGGTAAGTTCATTTTGGTGGTTATATATCAAGAATTATATAAGGGTTCTTGTATTCGCATATAAATTAGTATTTCCGGTAAAAGGAATTCAAATTACTTTGCGTACGTACAGAACTCAAGCTCCATACATTTTCTCACTCCTCCTTTTCTCGAAGCGTTTTGTTTATCTGTCTTCTCGTTTTTTCGTGCGACACCATCGTTTGAACCCACTTCTTTGCCACCACGTCCAACTTTAGAGTCGATTTTATTTGTCCTGCGTTCCTCTTTCAATAACGCTACATTTTTCAATAACCCACCACCTGGTTTTTATAACTTGCCCCATCCCTAGCTCTTGAAGCATTTACGACCCTGAAGCTCACAACGGCAACAAGTCACTTTTATTTTCTAAAACGGTGCCAAAGTAACCGTGTAATTCCCAAAACTTCCGCCTTCGCTCCTCGAGTCGTTTTGACGACCCAGTCCTCCGCAAGAGTCACAATTAGAACCTGATGAAGGCACATTTTAGGTGCGGCAATGAACACTCGATGACTTCCTTTGCATGCTCAATAAAGCATAATTATCAATGAAATTTGCGATATAAATTCATATTTTTATGCTGACGATCTCGTCTCAAAGTAAAAAAAAAGTAATCGTTTGACTCAGTAAACATTTCCCCAGACAGACCAAACCACTCTCAAGCACCGTCCTGTTGTCACCGTACCAGACGATTTTCTACTCACCGCCCTTGAACAAACAAGTAATCCTATCGAAAGTCATATCCTTTGTCCCTTCACTACCAACCGGACGCATTCTTCGTACATGTAGAGAGCAAACAATCCATCCACCACCTGCTCCTAGATGCCTACTCCACTTTGCAGCCGTCCCTTTCTTTCCGCACTACTTTTGACACCGTCAACCCAAAGACGAGGACCTGGGACCCTGCCTCACCACGCCAAACATAAGGAAACCGATCATTACATCCGTGCGTGCCGCAGTGTCCTTGCCATTTCAATCGTTGAGTATCCATTGGTCTCAAATTTCCTCGAAAGCGCACCGGTCTTGTAGACCTTGTAATCAAGCAAGCCGACAAGGACAGAACCGTAGTGTTCTTGCGTCGGAATCTTTACATTGATGGGCTCAGCGATAGGTAACTGTCCTTGATTTTTGTAAAGCGCTTCTTTCTGACCTAAAAAAGAGCTCTCAATTGAAATCAACTTTCTCTCACTGGGAAAATTTGTATAATCGATCGACAACCTCGCAGTGTTTTACTTTACTTCCTTCCTAAAACTTGTAAAGCAGGGTTTCCTGCCTGTTTCGTCGTGTCAGCCGTGCCCTGCCCAATTTACATTTATTTTGCCTTTTGTCGGTTTGGTCCTTGAGCCCATAGTACAAGACCTGCCCAGCAACATTAACGATACAAGAGACATTATCCTCTCCACAGTGACCACCACATCTCTCCACGTGGTAATCATTCAAGCCAAAGGGTTACCAGCTCTTTCACTATTCCTTGACAAGCACCCCAATCGGAGCTCCTGTGCGTCTCATGCAATTCGCCTTGCAGGACTTACACTGTTACACTAAACACTTTGCAATTCGACAACTTGTTTTATTGTCAGAAATGTGAAGTAGCACCAAGACTGGCCCCTCGTTTGCCAATCTTCTTGTCGGCTAAGACCAGGGTATGCTTTCTTGATGCCTTTCTTCATCCTCACCCATAAATCTGTGATTGCTACATTGGCAAACGTTTTTGGATTTGGCCCCTCTTTCATAGTTGACTGCATGATTAATCTGGTCTGTAATACACACGCCTTCTTTCAGTCTATATGGCCTATCTTGAAATCGTCTGTAAACTTTCTAGACCTAAATATCAAGGGTGACGGCCAGAAGTTTCACACCTCCATACGCTATAAACCTACCGACAGCCACAATTACTTTCTCTACTCCTCAAACAAACATAGATCTTAGAAATTGACTTCATTCCTTCCTCACGATTTCTCTGCCTCCACAAAATGCGCTGCGATGACACACTCCTAGGTTTTTTGTTCAACGAGGATATCTAATAGGGCTTCTCCGGCAGTGCGAGCAGTTGTGTCTCTGTCATCTCCAGACATGACGCCCTGTTGCCCCAACCAAGACTTAAGCCAAAGGGCTACCCTCTTATTTTCTTGTTTCATCACTCCCCATCTTAGCTCGGCAAAGCAATGATCAGCCCAACATCCCACCTAGTATCCTCTTCGATCATATCTAAAGCGCCCTCCCACCCTTACCGTCGACGTGCCGACCGAGGCCCTCTCTTAGTTCGAAGCGTACGGAACACGAGGCTCCCCGGAACCACAACGTGTGGCGCATCGAAACGCCGTACCCTTTGGTTCGAATGAAATGCGAACACTGGAGCGCTTGGCCGTCGGCAAATAATTCGCTTCCTGGAGGTCTCTGTAAACTGACAAATCTGCGGCATGGAGAGTATGGCGCTGAGAGGGTGTACGTCCTCCTCTGATGTCTTTGAACCTCGCCCAGCACAACCGAAGCTTCCGCGCTGCGCCGGTGGTACGAGCCGTGAAGTTCCGTCACTGTTCGCATTTCATTCGAACCCCAACCTGAGCATCTTGGGCAGTGTGTCCGAGACAAAAGTCATGGCCTCTAGTCAATGCCGGACATCCATGGCTACGCAGGCTGGCACGCAAACGCATGGGTCCCAGGGGCGGATTTATGGGTTTAGCTTGAAAGGGGTTTTTGTAGGCATTCGGCTTGCGGGGGGGGGGGGGTTCTGTTGAGAAATGATGTTACTGCCGAAGCGTTGCGAGATCTATTTTATTGACCCAATATATGCTATGTCACTAAAAACTGAACTTTTCGCTACTGTATATCACTTTTTTCAGTCAGAAAAAGGTGACCTTATGGGGGTTAAAGGGCGGACGCCCCGCCCCCCCTCCCCTCGCTCCTTCTCGCCCCTTCCCTAAATCCGCCCGTGATGGGTCCAAGAGTCATCTGTGAAATATGCGAATGTGAACGGCCTGGTGGTTTTCTGGTTGGTGGGCCGTACATTTGTACGGCTCACCAACCAGATTGAATCAAGCAACGAGAAATCGGGTGTTATACGTGACTGTTCATACGAGCGTAAGCTAGGTGGCCTGTGTTGACCTTTTACATAGTCTTAACGCACAGTATTGACGCAAACTCTTTGATCCGTGCAACCGCTCGGATAATGAAACCCAAACATCTGTTCCCCGTTAAATTGTTTTTAATGGTTAAGCCAAGCAGATGCGCCTGCGTGCGCTGAGGTTCTGTTAACAATAGCAACGTAGCTCACCTCCGACACGACGATTGAACTGTTTGTGTTCGCTGCTTTCACTGATGGCTCGTGGACCCACACCGATGTAAAGTAATTTTGTGCATTTCACGTTTAGAATTGGGAAGTCGTAGTGTCTGTGATCTCGATTTGCGACCAACTCGTACTCTCTCGAAGAAATAGACTGGGCTGCAAAGTGAGTATATATGCACCGAATGTTGCACATATAACTTTTTTACAAGATATACATTCACAACCACATAGACTAACTAAAGTAACTTTGTAGCGGTAGCGAGGCAGATTGAGTCGACGCCTCTGTCACATTGCTGGCTGAGCACACAATGTATAAGGTGACACAAACGTCTCTCATATACGATATCACAAAGGAGGCACCACACCTACAATGTACAGATGCAAGCGTCGCATAGATACACTTTACGGCAGATTTCGAAAATGGTTTGATAAAGCTTTCCAATGTCACTACAGAAGCAGGTGATAGTTTAGAAAAAGTAAGATTTCTTGTCAAGATAAGTGATTTTGCAGCAGACTACTCACTTGCAAGGTACGGATAGTTCCTGTTGCCAGCACAGTTGACATAGTGATGCGTATGCCGCTGTTCTGTGATGTCGCATGCACCCCCTAGGGGTTTCATAAGTTGATGGGTGAGCACCAATTTAACTACAAGCAATATTCAATGGCAGCATTTACACTGCTGGCCATAGCTCAGGTGCCTGCTGGCACTGTTACCGGCCCGGAGAACAGGTATGCAAAGTTATAAAGTCATTGCAGCTTTAGTCATAATCTCAAGGAATGTGAATGTGTCGATTTAACTGGCACTAGCTTGTTGGAGAATTATTGTCTGCCATGTTCTACAACTTGCTTGGCATTAGTTTCCTCACTGCTGACAAAAAGAGTTCAGCAACCACCCTCGATCTTCCAGTACCACTCGACAATGGCTAGTGGATCCTGCGCAGGCATGCCCTCTGGCATGTCTGCGAAGATAATAATATCACTTAATTGGTGGGGACGGGATACTAAAGTAGACGCAAGAACCATGAGGAACATTGATAAAGAACAATAGAAGAGAGCTCAAGCACCAGCACACACAAACAGTGTAAGGGTGAAAGTGAAACTAAGTGAAGCCAAGTAAAGCCAGCATTCTTTCCAACTAAAACGCGAACGAGCGCATGATATCGTATAAGAAAGACCTAAATGGAAGTACAGCTGTGTGTCAGGCAAATCACGGAAAGGTCGATTTTGGAACAAACGTTACGAAGCAGCTTGCGGTTTAATTCGCGGAATGTTTACGCGGTCACCCCGAGCCCAGAACCAAGTCGCACGAAAGCAGCAGCGTTGTCACTCAATTCGTCGTGTTTCGCCTGTTTTGACACATCCGGCGTGCTTTAGCCGAGCTACAACCCATAGCGTAGCCAAGTCAAGCCGACAGGCAGTGCGTGTCGCCGCCGCTAGTGGTGCTGGCCAAGGTCTCTCTCCCATCTAACTCTCATCTCCCCCAACGCGAATGCTGCTTACGCATCCCTTCTACGCGCTTCTTTCCTCCTTCCCCTTTTATGATAATGAGCATGTGCGTGTGCAAGTATAGACGTTTTCTGTCATTCTCAGTGACGTGGGTTTCGTATCTGGTATGCGGGACGAAAAAATAATAAAACATTTCAACCTGGAATATGCGAGAAAAGATAGGGCGGCAAAACAAGACGGCATGACAATCCCGCATTTTTTGTAAACACCTTCAAGCGGCGTGGAGAGATCAAAACGATGTTTTAACGCATACCAGAAGTGACGACATTTAAGGTGGCTGCTCCCCTTGTGGAAAAGGTGTATATGCAAGAGGCAACCCCTCCTCCCCCTACGCTCCCCACCTCATCGCTACAATCAGCGTGAGAGTCCCTCCCTCTCGCGCTCTTTAAGGAGGGTGTCCTTTTAGAGGGCATTTCGTGGGCCAGAAACCGAAGTTTACCCCGTTGTTCTGCTACCCGAAAGACTCCTAACTTAATTTATTCCTAGATATCCAGCATTTTACGACTCGAGGTCATGCATATATGGAAGGTACTGCTGCAACGCAGGGCGAGAACGATGAGGGTTCCTTCCAGTGCCGAACTGTTGGCCGAACAATCCACCACCATCGCATGATGTTTTATTTTTTATATATTAGTGAATGGACCGAACGCACTTACAGTGCACTGCTGCTGCGTGACGCTGTGCGCGCAAAGAGCTAGGAAGAAAGATCTTGGGGTTTCTTTTCACGATATTACGGCCGACTTCATGTTGCGTGAGCAGTGGTTAAAGCTAATATCACGCAAGGACTGGGAGCCACGTTCTACGACGAATTATTCCCTCGTCTGTAGCAATCCCTCTCTGTAGCATTTGGATGCCTCTTCTAAGCAACTGTTTCCTAAACGTCACAGACACGAACATTATTGCGAAGATGTATACAAAGAAGCCACTGTCGTCCAAGGTTCTGAAGCTGTAAATCGATGCATGTACATATCCTGTTTTTGTTATAAAGAGATTCATGTAATTATCCTGTTTTGTTGTAAATAGATGCATGTAAATATCCTGGTTTAATTGTTACTAGCTTTTATAAATATTCTAAATACACATCTCCATTCACGAATTGATTTTCAACTTAGCAGCAAATAAATATTTAAGTTTGCAGAAAGTGTTGAAACATTAGCCTTCAGAGTAGAAAACAAAAAGGGAAGGGTAATGGTCGGATGTACGTCATATATTAACGAAAGAGAAACATGCACAGAAGGGCGACACAAACGTATCATGTGCGTCGTCCTTCCGAGTATGTTTCTCTTTTGTTAATATATGAATTTAATATGGGCACGCTCAGCTCTCCAAATGTACCTCAATTTCTAATAATTTAATGACTATTTCAGAATAAATATTTTTTTCTTTTTACATTTCGCAGCATCTAAATTTGTGGGGACCAGAAATGATAATCAGTTCACTGCGCGAATCTATGGCTCACGAGAATAAGAGGGAAGTATGAACGCAACGCCCATGTTTCGGTGCCTAGTCCCGTAACAGGCACTGCGCTGATTTATCACCCATCAGTGTAGATTAAAAAGAAAAAAAGCCAAATCCTTATACTTGTGAAACAGTAAACACTCGTATAGTCCGTCGTTAGCACATTCAGAAAGCTGAATAGCCCGCATTATGATGTAAACGTAAGCAATGCAAGTGAGCGACCAGCGCGGCTGCCATAAGCCGCACGTCGGCCCGTTTTTGGAGCGGCGTAGTGGCGGGTGGCAGCTCCACGGGGCGGGAAACGAGAGAACTGGTGTATTCTCGGCATGGCCTCCGAGATCCAGCGCGCGCGCTTAGGGGTCTCGGAGGCCATGCGTGCGGGCGTCCGCGGCGCTCCCATTGTGAAGCGAGCGATCTGACGGGCATCTTAGAACACATGGGGCGTTGCACAAACACATAAATGTAGAAGTACTTTGCTGGCAGGTGTCATCTCACTTTACTGCGCCATCCGTTCTCTAAAGTGATGATTGCATGCGCGTCTATATTACGAAGTATAAGTCATCTTCCGTGTCTTTCAGCCGCCTACAGCAAGAGATGAAGGACCGAACCGAAGTTTCAAGCCTACCTGACGATCTTTTATCGAGGAAAGTGCTAATTACGGCCCTTTCAATATTGTACTTGCAGCAGACGATTATGAGTTGTTGTTTTTTTCGTAATGTCGTCTGCTTTTTCGCACAATGGACAGATTAAAAATTTAGTCTTGCTAATAATACAAAGATAATTTTTTAGTGTATTTTGTATATAATTCTTGTGTTTAGTAGCAGTGATGCTATGACTTTGCCTTAAGGCAACTTCTACAATATTATTACTCAATTACCCACATACACAGGGTGTTTTTTTAAACGTGAGTCAAATCGTTCCTGAAAAAAGCACGCATCGCAAAGGAAAAATGTTAATGATGTATTGGTGTCTGCAAAAGGGACCGTCCGCAGTAATAAATAACGTTTCTTAAAATAGTTTATGAATACTTATTTTGTGTAATTACCTTTTGAGTTAGTAGAATGGACATTCGGGCTAGTTGTTATGCATCCATGATTAAAAACATCTCGAAACCTACGATAAAGAGGAGGGAACACACGGGACAAGGCGCTGACTATCAATTTTATATTTAAAAACATAATCTTATTCACGCGAATATAAGGACTATCTTTTTTTTTTCACTGTGTGGTCGGTTTTTTTTTGTTTCTTATTTTGAAAACACATTCTCCTTCACGCGGGCATAGGGTCCTCTTTTTCTTTTAGTGTGGTCGCCTTTTCCTGTTTCTTCGAATGAGAAGTTATCCCGAGCACAAAATGACTATCTCGCTGTTCCAGAAGTTCACAGGCTCACGCACGCAGTTTTAGTTTTCGCTATATGATAGACCAAAATCAAATTTAGTTGGCACTTGTGAAAGATGAATAATCGATTACACAAGGACGAACTTTTTGTTAAAACCTAATAGAAGCGTAAAAAAAGCCTCTGAAAAAGAAGCGTCCTTCCGAAAAGTTTAATATTTTTAAGTGGAGTTGAAACAAGTTGCAATTGAAAGATCTTCCTACTTGAAATACGTCTCGAGCAGGAAGTAGAAATAATTACAAAATTACTGGCATGAACGTTTTGAAAACGAAAAATAAAAATCCGTGTGCAAATGTCGCACCGCTAAACAAAGTTGATGATGACTAGGGTTTAGGAGCCGGTTGGATCGTTGTTTACGAAAAGCGCTATGGTGGTCCGATCATGCGAGCGAGAGCAGAAAAGTTTCTGTCAGGCGAGCAGCCCACTCGGCTTGCCTTGGCCGAAGAAAGGAAGTACGCACTAGACAAATAAGTAACAATGATTAGTCAAAATGACTCTATAAGGGGGGAAAATGTTTGTAGGTTATACTTTCCTTCAATATTATAAACGGTTATTCGGAGGCGTTCAGCAGATATTAAACGCAGACAAGATTGACAACTCACTTCAAAAAAACATGGCAGCCTTCAGATGAAATAAAATAGTGGTTGGAGGCAATTATTACCCTTGGAAAAATAGAACGGGGAAGAGATGGCCAGAGTTTTACTAAACGTTTATAAAGATTTAGTGGCCCCTTTCTTTCTTGAGGCCATTCGCGAGGGGTACGATCATAAAGCCCTGCCACCCTCCTTCCTGAGAAAGTATACTGCGCTTATACCGACAGACTGATGCGAATGGAACAAGGCGTGTAAGTGAATACCAACCGATCATCTTATGTAGTGTCGATTTTAAAATCTTCGCTCGTATACTGATGAAGAGAGTCCAGCACGTCACATGCAATTTACTAGGGAAACACCGAACATGTAACATACAGAGAATATGTAATCAAACAAAAGTACATGTCGCGCGAACCGTTTTAGGCATTGTTAACAACGACGGATGCCAAGTGGCGATGTTGGAGATAAATTTACAGATAACATTTGATCGTGTGCGACATGAGGTGATTTGGAAAGTGCTAGAGCGTGCTACTGTGTGGAGAGTTCTTTTGGAGGAAACTCGCATCTCATACGCTGGGTGTTTTACCTAACTAATCATTAATAACTCTCTGACCTCTAAAATACCTGTCTTCCACGGTTAGACGGGTATGCACCATGTCACCGCTGCTCTTCTCGTTGTACCTGGAGCCGTACTGTTTGTGTGTCACTCATAATTAAAAAGAACAAGGCTTTAGGTTGGACTCTGTTTAGACAAAAGTGCAGGCTTGCTCAGACAATATCGTTATCTTTTGTAGTGACAAATGAAGTGTACAGGTTTAAAACTGACCAAGACATTTTGCGACGCCACGGGAACGGTGGTTAAGCTTGATAAGTATTCAGGCGTGTGTCACGGTATCTGTGCCAATATACCAGCATGTGTAGGAGGGTATTCGATGGGAGTTCACCCTGTGAAATTTCCTAT
>JAZHYW010045337.1:0-23247 GCA_037355805.1 Ixodes ricinus | reverse complement strand
CTGCTGCTGCTGCTGCCGCCGCCGCCGCCGCCACCTTCGCTGCCATCACACACACCACCACCAGCCACCATCATTAATAATAAATAATAAAAAAATATATTTAGTTTTTACATCTTTGTGGGCGATCACGACTTTAAACCACCAACACACCCGGACAACCTTTGCCAGCGGGAAGATAGCCACTTCACCTTTGCGCTTATTAAACCATTAAATACACCGATAGACCGTTTTCATCGTTAGATTTTCGGCTGAATATCAAGAGAGCACGGTCTTCGCCGAGTCTGGTGACGCCTTACTGCCCGCGCCCATTAACGAACTCTTCGGCATGACCAGAAACATGACCATCCCTTCACCCAACCTTGAATGGACCTTTTTCACACCGATCGGCACCAGGCGGTGGCTGCACGAACTAAAAATCGAGGAAGGACCTACCTGCGCTACCAATCGATAATGGGAGCTACGCTACCAGTTTCTTCGTTCTCTGAGCAGCGGGGCGTGCCCAACGCGACTTCCAAGTGGGGCATCCGTGGCGTCCACTTAAACGTCGTGTTATTCTTTCCGTCCGCTTTCTTTTTTTGCGTAACACAATTATATGTATGCTGCAATTACGTTTTCTACTCGCTGATCCACAGCCTCCTTCCGAATTTCCTCGATTTTTCGTGCAGACTTCCGCCGCTTGGCATCGGGCGCTCGCGCGTGCGCAGAACGCTTCTCGGAAAAGGTCCATTTCGACCCAAGGACGTTTAAATAGGGCAGGACCCGGCATGACGTCATACCCAGTGACGCCGGAAAAAGAACCCAATCCCAGACTGCCTCGCGCACCGACGCGCTTTCATCCAAACTAATTCAACCAGGCTCCCATCGTCTGCTCTCCGCTCGGTCTGTTAGGCTTAGGCTACGTCTGCTCCAGGTGCCAGCGGTCTGCTTCGTCTGCTCGCTGTCGCGGCTGGCTTTCGATTCGATCGGCGCACCAAAAGATGTTTCGATGCGAACCCGACATTCTCATCACGGCGGAGTGAAACCAACACCTTCTCGAAGCAGAGTTTGTACGGCTTCTTCTGCGATGCTTCCAGCAGAGTGACCAGCTCTCTCAGCGTTCGTGCGTACGACGACTGACACGCGATCGCTTTCCAAAGCCGCGCTACTGACGACTCGTTCGAGACGACGCTCCAGGCGCGGTCGCGCGGTGTCGAGAGCGTCCGCTACACGCCGACTTCCAGTCCTACTGGTCAGGCAAGCGTTGGGCTCCAAATCTCGCCTGTTCGACACCGATTCAGTGGACGCCGCCATCGTTGCCATGAAATATTGGCGGCGAACAGCAGCGGTTGCCACGAACTGCCATGGCAACGAGGGTTGTCTGCCCAAATCATACCCACTGACGAGCTCCCCATTGACCCCGTAAGTGATGACGTCACAACATGGCGTTTGGGTCCAAACAAACCGTTGCTAGGGACGTTGCTATGGACTAATGCATGGAGACTCCACATGAGGCGAGATTTTTGCTTACAAGTAAGTAAATAATTTTTTGTAAGCAACCTAACTTCTTGATATCTAATTATGAAGATGTTCTTGTCGTCTCAGTGTCATATTGCAACGATGAAAGCCATTTCTTGAAGTCTTACACTCCGCTTTGCTTTGGTAGCAGACGACACGATAGATTTGCTGGCCTCTGTTGCGGCGGGCGTCTTCATTGAAATGCGTCGGTAAGCAAGCGACAAAAACAAGCGGATTGCCGTGGCCGTAGAGGCCTCCGCAATGTGCGTTCTTTTTTCCTGTGAACAACCCAGCTTAGTTACGAGGGGTGAAAATGCAGTAAAATCAAACCACGTCACGCAGATCAGTTACGACGACGACCTGAAGTGCATTACCGGCGTAGTGCAGGCCACCATGAGAAACAAATCGTACGCCGTCGAGGTAAGTCGTTTGTTATTATTATTTTATTATTGTGGTTGTCAGGTTATTAAAGAATTGCATGTCTATCGCGATTTCGCAGTATTTTGCTTTTTTTTCCCCCCTTGGTATACATCAAATTCCGTGGATGTGCTCTTTTGTTGAAGATCTTCATTCTTCATCGAACCCGCGATGCGAGTACAGTCTGTAATAGACTCACCTTATGTTTTTTATCCAGTTCTTTCGCGCTTTGGGGTCTTGCGGAAATCTGAAGAAACTGCAAGAATCTCTCTCCACGCGATGGTTACAACCAGGTATACGAAGCACCCTCGCACAGCGCGAGTCCGCAAACAAAATTTGGGATCTCAACCGTTCGCCTGAAGTGCTTTTCTCGCGGGTGCAATGCGATCTTTTAGCAGACTATCATCTCGATCGACGCCCGGACTTTCGATAAACCATATTTTGCATCGCACCACACTATGAAATCTTAGAGTGTATGAAACTCATTATATTTCAAACAAATGCGATGTCAGAATATCGTCTTTATTCACACGATGCAAACGACGGCCCCACTTGGACCGGCCGGCGTGCGGCAGACGGCATACTTCTTGCATTCGTCGTCTGCTGCAGGCATCTTGAGGACCGGAAGTCGCAGTCGTAAATATTTCAGAAACGAGCGATTACCGGCACACTTCTGTCGAAACATATATGACATTCAAGCTTTCTATATCTGTGATTTTTAGAAGTTTAAATCCTATTCCTGATTTTTGAACGGTCGGGTTTTCGTAGCAAAACCGAGCCACATGTATTCGTCCATAACAACGACCCTAGCAACGGTTTGTTTGGACCCATGACGTCACACTTACGGAGTCAATTGGTTGAGAAGAGTTCGTGGCCACGCCAACTTCCGTTACACTTCGCTCCATGTATGAAGAATACGGACGCCACCTCCTGCCCCTTATAACCTCCTTGATTTCGACCGCAGCCAAAGCTATCATCCAAGAAAGCCAATTAAGTTGCGCTATTAGTGCTTCGTCACGGTGCTACTTGCTACGTGAGTTTGCTATCAACGCCTAAACCAATCACACACTGAAATAAAAAAAGGTGCGCAGAATCATGGCGCGTTCACCGCGCGTGATTGCTTCAGTCGGTGATAGCAGACGAACGAAGAAAAAGAACGCCGTGACAATGCACATTTGGAGCCGCTTGATTGGCTCCTTTGTAGCGTTGGCTCCGGTCGAAATTTGAGTGAAACCGAACGTAGCAGACCCTATTAGCAACGATATTTGACCACCACGAGAAAGTTGCGTTGCGTCATGAGAATGATTCGCTTCGTGCCGACTTTTACCAACACCACTTATATACTTCGTTTCAGCTTAAGTCCAGACGCAGCCGACGTTACGTGCTGAACGGGCCAATCAGACATCATCAAAAGCGCACCATCATGGTGTTTGTCATATTTCTCTACGTGTTCTATCATCGCTGGACCAATCATGTACATGAAAGACCCCGTAACTTGCGCATTTGACGCTGTTTGATTGGTCCCATTAGCTCGTAGCGTCGGCAGCGTATTCACGACTCCAACTAACTATAGGTGGCGCCACTCACTTTCCAAAATGGCGGTTATAGTGAGGGTCGGAGATGCGTGCCGCTGTTGAGCCTGTCTAGTGTGCTGGCTTTACTGAGCGACACAAATTATTTCTGGTAATACGAGGAAGCTAGGGTGTTATGGGCGCAGGTCACCTCTTTATCCTGAAAACAAGAACGGTGTTTAGCGTAATATTTACGCAAGGATGCGCGTTTTAATTCTGGAGCGAAACCGAAACTAACCTCTATTTTGGATTTAATTTCTCGGTATAGGTCTTAATTTCGGATTCTTTCATACCTCAAGATGTGTCTCACATCGTAATTATTTAGTTAGAGAAGTTGTTCGCGGAAACTTTATTTTGTGACATACATGTCCGATCCAGGCTGATATTTGTAGTTGTTGAAAAAATCAGTGCTGATATTTGTGCGTTCTCGCTGCCTTTTCTCGCTCAGATAATTGTCATGGGAAATAATGAACTGCGGGCCTTTTAATGGGTTTTTGGGTCTTTAGATGATTAATTGGTTTAACATTATTCCCAGCACAGGAATAAGAGAATTCCAATTTTTACAAATGTCCACAAAACGTATAAATTAATAAACGCTGTTCTCACTGCAACAACCCAAAGACGGAATCCGAGTCAGAGAGCTGAAGTGTGTGTGTGTGTGTTTTATAGCAACGCGTGACGCATAGGACTTTATATTACATCCAGGTGTTTGACTGTTTGTCTATCTTGATAACGATGTCAGAGTTTTTCATATGCTAAAAAGAAAACAAAATTATACCTTTCTGGATAGACTAATATGGTTAAATGGCGTATTTTCGTGATCTTGGCGTTAATTGGGGGCATACATTGCCGCGATTGGTATTAATAATAATATTAAAATTCAGCTATTGTAATACGTAATTTTTCAAGCGTTGCTTATGATCTAATTTCAAACGCGCGAACAAATATGACAACCAAAAGTGTGCTAATTATCATCACTGGTGCCAATTGCAGCATTTTTAATTACCAAGTAATAAAATAAAAATAGTCTAAAGTCAATGAAAACATTCTAGCTATTGTGAGAAATCCATGTAAAATTACATTAATTGTGGTTAAAGTATATTTTTCTATCAAAGTCGCGACTTTTGACAATCAGCAAAACGTAAGTCGCCGCCAATATTCTTCCAAACCAAATGCCCAAAAGATTAAAAAAAAAAATTATTAATTTTTTATAACATTTAGTTACTTTCATTTTTACGCTCCGTCGTTTTTTCTAATCTCAGCCTTTCCAGTTCGAAGGAACGCCTACTTGCTTGCACGTCTGATAACTGCAGCACGTTTCGTTGGCGTTGGAAGCCGGTGAAACAGTAGTGAGTTTTAGCATTGCGTATACGAGCGAACGCAAGTGCTGTGTGTTTGCGTTAGCTTTGCGTGTTCCTCACTGCGCGTGCGCGGAGCCCAAAATTGCGGTCTTGGATGGCGCATAGCGATGAGGCGCACGCACAACGTGGGACTTGCAACTCTAACGCAAACGCACACCGCTTGCGTTTGCTTCTATGCGCAATACTAAAACTCTCCAGTAAGGTACAATCCCATACCGGCTGCAGCACTACGTTGGGACAGTGAAGAGCGTTGTTTGCATTCGGAAATGACATTTCGCGAGCCATGATCGCGAGCAGTTCCGCCGTGCCCGCTGAGCAGGAGAATCGGGGGACCCTCACTAGAGCGCTTCCCGTTTCCGCCGCGGGAGGGCGAGCGTCGAGCTGGAGACGCGAATAGGCAGAAGGCATTCGCAAAGTCTCCTCTCCTCTATGAAACGTCATCAGAGTCGGATGGCGCTAACTCGGCTACTGGGCCCGAGCCAGACCTTCGACGCTCTGATTGGACACGAGCCCCAGCCGAACATTGACAGAGCACTCGTGCCCACTCTCACGCCCTCGATCGATCTGATTGTGATGACGGGTGCGGAGGCCTCCTTTTATATTGGTGTTGCTTTTACATGTCATGCTACGCTGCGGACTCTGGCAGGCCAGTCAATAGACCCTTTGAAAAGTGCGCGCCATTGTCTTTCCGCCGTTATTTGGGCACATCCTCCGAGTATGTATTGGACACGAGGGCCGCGTCAGTAGCTCCGTTCGAATTTCATGAACCTCCTGCACCGTTGCAGAAAAGTGTAGGGCGGTGGACTTCCGGTATGTGTATTACGATACGACCGGAAGTTCATCGCCCTCCACTTTTCTGCACTGGTGCAGGAGGCGCAGGTAAATCGAACGCAGCTAGTGCTCGGCGTGAACTCGCCCAGGCCCGCATCGAAAACGAAACTAAAGTGTCAGCGTTCGGCGAATTCAATCGCACGCTTCGTTCCCCCAAAAATCGCGACTGGCAATGTTGCTCGATGTACTTTTGAAAAGTATCTGACACGGCTCCGGGCGCGCAAAAAGCACGCTTTGAAGCGGCGACACGAGCTCCCGATATTAATGTCCTTCTATAAAAAAACCACTACTTGTTCAAATGCCGAATCGGGACTACGCGTTAGCACTAAGAGCGCGCTTTGAAGACGCCCGCCCGGAATGGGCCTTCGAAAACGATGCATATTTTGTAACGAGGCATCATTTGCCGTAAGCCTGACGGCTGGTTGTGAGATCTTCGACTCCATCGTCTCACCTAATGGATTGGTTTTCTTTTGCAATTCTGTGCAATCCAAATGGTCTGCTATACGAAATCACGAAATTTCTAGCCTTATCAAAAACAAATTCACGCTACATCTTTCAACCAAGCCTCCTTCTACACACACAGATACACACAGCGACAAAACCAGCTTAAAAAGAAACAAGAAAGTGGGCTCGGAAATTCGGTTTACGTAGGAGCAATCCACGTGCGCTTAAGAAAAGATGCTTTTGTCGGCAACGAAAGCAGCGTTGCCAGACTGGCGAAGGAATCTGCCTGAAATCAGCGGGATGTCCCACAAGCCTGGCAACATCACTGCCCTGCAGAGTCCGTGTTTCCAAACCGAGCCGCCTTTTTGCGTCCTCGTCATCCGTTACAAACCCGCTTTGGGCGCGCTAAGCGGAGACGTAGACCCGCAGGCCTTTCTGGAGAGTATATTGCCCGCATAATAGAAACACAATAAGACACCAAAGAAATGGCTCCTCGTGGGGCCTAGAGCCGCGGCCACACTGCTACTGCATCATACAAAAGGCAGTCTGCATGCGGGCACTGCCCGATGCGTGTTTCTCACGTGTATATGACAGTCTTGTCGATTTGGTCACACAAAACTGTATGTTTCCAAGCATGTATGAAGCAAACATGCTTGGAACATGCTTGCGGCGTGTCCGCAGAAAATTTTGTCATCATGTCCTTAGCGCAGAACATGTCGAAGAACGGCGCAACAAAGACTAAAGGTTGGTTAGCTACACTTGCGTGTGCCCACGACCGAGTTCTTGCGGTCTCTTTCGACGAGAGAATGCACTGGCACGCTGGCGCCATCTATGAGATGGCCCTAGAACTGCATTTCACTAGAGCGAGAAGGTAGTGAAGTATTTGAGTGATAAAATCAGAACCTACGTACTGTCTACGAGAAATAGTTCTTTATAACATCGACAAAGTTTTTCGAGGCAACGAAGAGAGAATGATCCGCGAAGATATTAGGAAACATCCGGAAATTGCGAGTGTTAAAACGGCCACTCGATAGATGGCGCAAGGGCGTTCTCTCGTCGTAAGAGATCCCAAGAGGTTTTAACGTAATCGGTTGTAAGCAGTCGCAAGTGTGCGGACCGGCCTTCAACCCTGCTACCGTAGAAATGCGCGTGGGACGTATCGATTCTCTGCGACCTATCTCCGAATCCTCGAGCCGAGGTACACAAATCTCCCGAGAGATAGCGAGCATGCGAAGGCAAGGCCACGAGGATAGAGAGAGAAAGAGAGAAGGCCCAAGGGATGCGCGGAAGAAAGGTCGGGCCAGCCGTTAACACGGGGGTCGAAGATAATGAGCAAAGCCACTCGTTAACCGTGAGTCCCGCACAGTAGGCCCGGGGTCCTAGAGCGCTGGGGGAGCCCTCGGTGGACCGCCCGAGAGCGAGCAGCGGGAGGTCAAAGGGGACGCCACCCGGGGACGCTGATGAGAATCGATCGCCCCGGCCTTCTCCGTTCCACCAGCTGGAACTGGAGCAGCGCGCGGACAGTCCAGCGAGAAAGTGCAGTGGGCCACTCGCGGGGCCCGTCTGCCCCTAAAACACGACCAACAGAAGCGGGCATAATTTCGGGTCGACGCTGATATCGCAGCTAAATTCGTCATTTTTGCTCCTGTTTGTGGCTCTATATGCTATGGTTCCGCGTGGAAGAGCGCGACGGCCATATTTATCTCTTGCGTGTCTAAACACAGTTTAAAACGTTTCATCATCAACGATTTTTTTTTTACGAGTACAGCAGAGAAGAACTGTTTTCGAACGACGATTTTCCGTGGAGCGTCTGAACTGATAGATCTGAACATTAAGACTACAAGCTGCAAAACTGTGTTTTTTTTTTAAGGCTGTTCTGGCCCCAATAAATATCTGTGCATTTTTCAGTTTTGGTGGTTCGGTTGCCCCCTTCTTGTTCTGTTGAGTGAAGTCGGGTTTTAATTTTAAATTGCGAATGGTTCCTCGTCTGCCCTGGAATATAGAGCTTAGCGCGTGCGTACGATTGACCCTAACTGAATTCAAACTCTAGTTGTTCACGTCAGATTATGGTGCGAACAGCTGCTGTCCAGTTTACGAACTGAACCACTGATGTTAGTTATCCACCCATTTAGACAGCAGTCGTTCACGTCGCGGACGCCGTGAACGCCGGCATCCGCAGTTCGGCGTTCGCGTTCCAACAGTGAAGGGCTCGATATAGTCTGATCGTCTTCCGCGCTGCCGGCAGCGGTGGTCGGCGCAATCCACGCTAGTCCCGGGACTCCGGATGCTACTGCGCAAGTGCGACGAGCCAGGCGAGCGCGCGCGGAGCATTCTGGTCGGGATAGGGTGAGGTGCACAAAATCGCTGAGGTCATGATCGCGGCAAAAAAGTGATGCATGCAGTGTGTAGACGCGGAACTTCAGCCAGGCCCCAGGGCATGTTCTTCGGCGGCGGCGGCGTGTGCTAAGCGACGTCACGCCAGAGCACGAACAGCCTCTGCAGCCGCGCCGGCACCTCCCAGGCACGCTGACCGCGTTGCGGGTGCAGCCGACTGAGACACCGCGTCAGCACCTCGCCTCGTGCGACCGCGCACAGCTTCCTGAGGCGATTCCCGGACAAGTCTGTCGCCGCTGCTTCTCCTTTATCGCGCAGCAACGCGCTAATGACGCCGAGTCGACGAAACGGATTTGGGTCGTGTTCGCTGATGCCGCGAGCAATTCTCTGCGCCGGCTAGCATATTCACGCTTTTCATTTTAGTGATCGAGTCGACGTTGGGTTTTATGGTGTTCTTCGTAAAAATGAATTCAGTTCGCTACTTCTTGCACCCGCGCGAAAAAAAAATAAAAGAAAACATATATAGGAAAGCTGAGATTTATAAGGCATACCCGCAAATGAAGCTCTTTACGCTGATGTTTTGGGGTCTGCCAACGGTTACTATAGAGCACTCAGTGGGAAAACTCACCCCTGAAACCTGGACCGCTGGCGCCCACCGAGACCGAGCTAAATACGATAACAACGGCCACCCTTTAGCGACGATTTGAAACATGAAAGTTGCTTTATATGGCTACTGTCTAGAGTCACTGAATGTTCTCAGAGTACGAAAACCCACAGGCTCGAGGTGCCAAGATGGCGGCTCAATCTTTTTTTCTTTACTGTGGTCACCATGAGCTTTATAAAAAGCATTTTCTCGTTGTTGTTTTTTTTTAATAAAAACATAAGGAAAAAGTTCTTTTTTTCGTAGGAAATTTTATTCGAGATTAGTACAAAATAGAAGAGCGTGATGTTTGCATAAAATTTTAGTTTACAGGGTTTTGTTGCACAGTTAATATTGCTTTTATAGAGCCATGTTTCACCGGTGACTTCAGGTAGCGCCTCCCGACCTGGGTGCGTCCTAACTTCGGTGGTAATTCGCGCCGCGTCCGCTTGGGAGACGGCGGTTGGCATCCCTGAAACCCCTTCCACCGTATGCGTGTTTCGAGCTTGCTCTCGCAGCTCTGAGTAGTGACCGGCGCCTGACGGACAGGCATAGTACGTCATTACGAAACATGAGCCCTGACAGAGCGAACACCTTCGACACAGCTTAGGGAACTTTGTAGTGATTGTAACCCCAGAGAACCCTGACCGTTGCAATTCCTCTTCACCTGCTCTTCATCTGAACCCTGGTCCTTGACCTCAGCAATAAATACTTTCAGTGTTCGCTGTTTTGACATTATGAAAGCTTACCATCTTCTCGCCTGCCTGCCTTGTAATTCGTGTTGGGTCATACCTACTGTACTCTACATTTATTCTCTTTTGGAAACTGCATATTGTTATGGCACAAGGTAATTCGAAGGCCTTATTTCGTCGGGTTCCGCCGTCAAGCCCTTATGGCGTCCATTCCTTCACACCCACTGTTTGAACGACAAGTCTTTGCAGTGTGAGCCTTCGTCTTGCACAACACTCTTTGCGGTGCGAGCGTTCGTGTTCCAAAACAATATGTTGCTGCTCACCCGCTACGAAATATGCGTTCCGAAGTATTGGAATTACGTACGTTGCGGTAGTAGCAGCGCGCAGCAGACGATCATCATCTCCATTGTATGGGGAGGTGGCGCCAATGGTTTCTTTCTTTCTTTATTTATTCGTTCTTTTCCTGATTGACCGGGAGGTGGGCAGATACTAAAGGCGTGATGCCTGACGAGGTCTCTGCCCCCTTTACAGTTCCAACGCAGCAGTGTAGGGTACATAGCTTTTTGCACACGAAAATAGAGAAAAAGACTATAAAGGTATATACAACTCACAAAAAAGGAAAAAAAAGAAGAAAACAGGATCAATCAATTATCACACGATGGTTCTTTAACAAATAATGATGGAATCAAATTAGTCAGAAAATGTTTTAACACGTCAAAAGGGAAATATTAAATATGTACATGATGTTAATAAATATAAAATACATACACATCAGAACACAATGTCACTGCCCACCAGAAGTGTCTTTAGTCTTCTTTTGAATTGGAGTATATTGTAATTAAATTCTATTAGTCCTTCTGTATTGTTCGGAATTTTGGCGACTTGGAAGCTTGTCGTTTGTCATTATGTGAAGCAGGCGCAACGGCGCCAAATCGTGGGGAAGCCAGAAATCGGGCAGGCAATTTCCGTATAAACGAGGCTATGGTTTGTTCCTTCTATGTGACCTCTCCTTCTGTCACCTGTTTGTAACGCACTGTTGGTGCGAATATAAACCCGAGATGGGTTGAGCCGGCGACGCGACCGACGCGATGACAACAGTCGGGACCGAAGGGGGCGAAGGAAGGAGATCCCAGAAGGAGACGGAATTGTTAAGAATGGAACCTTCGGCGACCTTCTTCCGAGTTTCAACGCGGCGGAAACGAGTCATGATCTGTCCGGGAACGTCGCCTGCTGGACGGGGCCTACGCGAAACGAGTCTCGAGGAGTACGGAACCGGCGCCTACGTGTCTGCGCCTGCGGAGACAGGTCTCGACGCGCCCGTGACGTCAACGGGACGTGTGTGCGTGCGTGCGGCTTGGTGCGCTCCGGAAGGGGAGAGAGGCCGGGCCTAACTGCGGAGACAGGTCTCGACGAGTCCGTGACGTCAACGGGACGTGTGTGCGTGCGTGGGGCTTGGCGCGCTCAGGAAAGGGAGAGAGGCATGACCTAATTGCGGAGGACCATGGCTACGACGCACTTCTGGCTACGACGCGGCGGACTTTGCTACGACGCACTTGACGGCGGGTTGCTGCTGCGCACCTGCTGCCCTGGCGGGGAGTGAGGGAGAAAACGGACCCTATATAAGGCGGAGCGCGAGGCTGCTCAGGAGTTCTCTCGGATTTGACGACTGTATCGCAACCATGTAATTAAACCGTTCGTTACGTTACCAATTCTCCCACCTCCACTGGACCCCTGGGTTCTTCACTTCGGGGAATGGTCGTCGTCACGAGCCAGGAAGCTCCCGGACGTGCGGCTCAAACCCCGCCTCTAACAACTGGTTGGCAGCGGTTGGGATCGGACCATGCGACATCGTGCTACATCTGCGGGTGAGCGTTTGGACTTTGCTTTGAGATTCGCCAGGCTTCAGATTATGGGTAATTAATTTTGAACTGCTGGGAATCCTTAGTGTTTGACTCGTGCGCTAGGTTTAGGTACAACCTCGCGACAAGTTTTAGAACAAAGCCAAAGCTAAAGAGCAGCGATCATGGATCTAATGAGGTTACTGAGAACAGATTTATTCTGTTTATGTGAAGAATTGGGTGTGGAGGTGGAGCAAAAGATGAAGAAATCTGAGATCAGTAAAGCGATTTCAGAGAGCGCAGAAGTAGAGGAAATTAAAATTGCGTGGGAACTGCTTCTGAACGCTAAGAGCGAGGCTGCAGCGAGAGAGGAACGAGAACGAGCAGGCTGCAGCGAGAGAGGCGAGCAGGAGCAGGCTGCAGCGAGAGAGGAACGAGAGCGGGAGCAGGCTGCAGCGAGAGAGGAACGAGAACGAGAACGAGAGCAGGCTGCAGCGAGAGAGGAACGAGAGCAGGCTGCGGCGAGAGAGGAACGAGAGCGGGAGCAGGCTGCGGCGAGAGAGGAACGGGAGCAGACTGCAGCGAGAGAGGAACGAGCAGCGCTAAAAAGGTTAGAGTTAGAGATGGAACAACAGCGATTAAACTCACAGAACAGTAGAGTTGGGACTCCGGTGCGAGCAAGTGAGACCGAGTCGTATCAAATGAAGAAGCTCATGCAGCCGTTTAAAGTTGGGGAAGACGTGGGCCTGTTCTTAGTGAACTTTGAGAGGACATGTGAGAAGTTGAGCTTCGCCCCAGAAACGTGGCCGCAACGGCTTTTGACTTTGTTGCCCTGTGAGGCTGCAGAGGTTGTCGCGCGCCTTAGTGCTGGAGACGCGGACGACTACGACAAGGTGAAGTCCAGCCTTTTGAAACGGTACCGCCTTTCTGCCGAGGCGTTCCGTCAAAGGTTTAGAAACGCATCCAAAAAGAGCAGCGAGGGCTACTCGGAATTCGCTTACGGGCTTAAAACCAATTTGATAGAATGGTTGAAGAGCGAGGAAGTGTACGAAAGCCGAGACAAGGTAGTCGAGTGTGTGTGCCTCGAACAGTTCTTTCGTAGCATTCCGCAGGCAGTCAAGCTCTGGGTGCAGGACAGGGTAGGAGTCGACTCTGTCGAAAGGGCCGCTGAGCTAGCCGAGGAGTACGCAACGCGTAGAAAGCTGAGCGGAGAGGAAAGCGAACCCGGCCGGAGCGATCAGCGCAAGACCTTCCGACAGGGAAACGGCTCGCGAGAAAACGGGCCCGAGAAGCCCGAAGCAGGACAAAAGGTCCCAGAAAAGAGCGCAGAACACTCGAACGGAGACGAGGCGCGGAAAAGCCAAACAGGGCAGTTCGAGGCTAGGAAGCCGTTCCTGTGCTACAACTGTCAGGAGCCGGGACACACAGCGGCCAGATGTAAGAAACCGCGGGTTGTGTTCTCGACCGTGACCGGTAGTGACGAGGACCTGGAGCTCCTTCGTCCCTATCTTCACGAGCTCCAGGTAAACGGAAAGCCGTGCAGGGTGCTTCGTGACAGTGCAGCGACGATGGACGTTGTTCATCCGTCGTATGTAACGACATCCGATTTTACTGGAAAGGTAGTTTGGATCAAGCAGCTGCTCGAAAAGCACAGTGTCTGTCTGCCTATGGCGACGGTAAGGATAACTGGCCCGTTCGGAGAGCTAGTGACAGAGGCGGCTGTCTCGCAAACAGTCCCGTTGGAGTATCCTTATTTGTTTTCTAACCGGTCAGAATTCCTGCTGCGCGAGAGGGGTCAACAACTGGGAGAGGGACTAGTTCAGTCAGGTACGAGGTCCAAATCGCGTCAGCTCGCCCCTTTGTTGACGAGTGATCCAGAGCCCGAGGCAGCTGTCGGGGAGCAGGCACTACCACAGTTCGAGGCAGAGAAACGGGATGAGAGGAACCAGATTGTAGAACAGCCTGACCTCGTAGCACTAGAAAGTGTACGCCGTCCCAACGAGCCGGCGAAAAAGGCGGAGGAAGACGGGATCAGTGAAATATCTCTCGTAGCTCCGGCGTCACGTAACTTTGGTCCTCTGCTACGAGCAGACGGAGTGTCTTTGATAGTCGAGCAGAAGAGCGACCCTAGTGTGTCAGGGTTTCGCGGTACAGCTCAGGAGATTGCTAGGACCAATGTGACGGGGCATGAAAAAGGCGGATTGTTTTTTCGGCGCTATAAGGACCGCATTTTCACGTCTAGAAATCACGTGAAAATCGATCACTGCGACTTCAGGGCAAGAAAAAGGAAAGGCAAATTTAACGGCAATGCCGATGGGTTGAGCAGATTTTTCTGGTATCACCAAAAGCGGGAGTGATGATCTCAGAGGTCTCCGTCATCCACGGGAATGAGGATCAAAGTGGGGGCACTTCGTTAAAACCCCAACAAGACCTCACAAATTGCAAAAAGTTTTTGTCTTTTGTATTTTGTTCATAGTGACCTCTTTGGAAAAATGAGTTGTGTTTTGGCGACAGCGGGTCTCGATACCCGCAATTGTCCTAAGGTTTTAAATTTGTAGTTTTTTTTTGCAAATTTTTGTAATCCGTAGTCCAGTCTGGCGGGTCTCTGGCGAATTCCGAGCGTTTGGCTGCTGTGTGGCGTGGTGTTGTGTGGGACGTTTCCGCTAATGCCTCCGTTGTAAGAGGTTTGGGAGTTTGTTTGGTGCTTGCAGCGACTTCTCAAGGCCTACTCCAAGCCCACCTCTTCAGGCCAGCGATTGTACCACCGGCCTTTCGAGGTTTCCCTGGCCCCGGAGGGGCTGTTAAGAATGGAACCTTCGGCGACCTTCTTCCGAGTTTCAACGCGGCGGAAACGAGTCATGATCTGTCCGGGAACGTCGCCTGCTGGACGGGGCCTACGCGAAACGAGTCTCGAGGAGTACGGAACCGGCGCCTACGTGTCTGCGCCTGCGGAGACAGGTCTCGACGCGCCCGTGACGTCAACGGGACGTGTGTGCGTGCGTGCGGCTTGGTGCGCTCCGGAAGGGGAGAGAGGCCGGGCCTAACTGCGGAGACAGGTCTCGACGAGTCCGTGACGTCAACGGGACGTGTGTGCGTGCGTGGGGCTTGGCGCGCTCAGGAAAGGGAGAGAGGCATGACCTAATTGCGGAGGACCATGGCTACGACGCACTTCTGGCTACGACGCGGCGGACTTTGCTACGACGCACTTGACGGCGGGTTGCTGCTGCGCACCTGCTGCCCTGGCGGGGAGTGAGGGAGAAAACGGACCCTATATAAGGCGGAGCGCGAGGCTGCTCAGGAGTTCTCTCGGATTTGACGACTGTATCGCAACCATGTAATTAAACCGTTCGTTACGTTACCAATTCTCCCACCTCCACTGGACCCCTGGGTTCTTCACTTCGGGGAATGGTCGTCGTCACGAGCCAGGAAGCTCCCGGACGTGCGGCTCAAACCCCGCCTCTAACAGCATCCTGATCAGTGATCATGTTACGTCAGGGTTCGTTTGTCGTGTGAGCTGCAGTACGGGAACGTCCAGAGGCGTTTTCTACGCTTTATTCGTGAAATCGCGAGCTGAAATTCCGTGGACACTCTCCGCGAGGACATCCCGGAAACCTGCCACAAGATTTGTATATAAAACTAACGACCCCCATTATAGGCTGGAGAGGCCCTTCAAGCCGCAGTCACATGGCTAGTACATCGTAGAAGAGACATTCTGCAGAGTCACTGTCTCGAAACTTGCGTCTTCCTCGAATGACGGTTCTGTCGCAATGGTCATGTAAAGACCATTCGCAGACATGTTCAAAACATGTGTGGGAGTTGCTCATGGCAGCAACCCTGATGATTGCTGCTATGAGCATGGTGACCGCCTCGGCAATTTCGAAGGCTACAATTATACGCTGCGTCATTCTCGTCAATATTTCACCTAAGGCATAATAGCTCGAAGTTCGATGAATAGTATCTGCGAGGCAAAAACCACCAGTACGGGCAATAATAATTCGACGGAGTCGCTAAAACGACCTCCATTGAAGCGGCTGCTTGAAGCGGCCGTAAGGTCGCTTCGCCGCGCTGCATTCCAGCAACACTCCTTTCCACGCCCTTAAAACGAGCTAAGACAGTCTGCCTCGGCCATGGTCAGCCAACTCGCTTTTGGTGTCAGACACTGCATGCCGCAACAAACAAACACATGCAGCACTCGCTGCGGTAGTCCAGGTAGACCATTAAACAAGTTACATCCGATTGAATGAGGCTGCACTATTAGTAAACCTCCAACCAAAGTTTATCGCGCATTACGAACAAAGGAAAATGAATAAACAAATAGAAGAGGGCCAACCACACACGGAAACGAACGCTCTTAGAGAAAACGAAGTACATAACAAAAAAGTGTGTGGAGAAAGAAAGCAAAATAGGCTTTCCGCGTTTCGAGGAATTCCGTCCCTTACCATGCCACACGGTGCAGTTTCTGAAATTCCCTGCCAGGTTCCGGTTCACATCGGTGGCCCAACGATTTGGGACAGCGAGTGCGGATCACTTTTGGCTGTCGAACTTCCCGGGCCGTAACACATTTAGGGGGACGCAGCAGCAGCGCAGGTGGACTACCATGCGTACGACGACGCACTGAGCTGGCAACTATACAATGGGCTTCTGTTGACTTTTGTAGGACGGAGAAGCAACGAGATTGCGGCTTCGAGATTGCACGCAGAGTAGTGTCTTGCAGTACACATACTTTCTTTCTTTTTCTTTTTTTTTTTTAAGCGGGGGGGGGGGGTAGTAACTGCCGCTGCTCGGGAAGGGCTTCGGGACGAGAATCGGCGATTGGCTCAGGAGATGTTGCTTACAAATATTAATTACGCGAAGAAAGTTAAAATACGCCGTATGGACGCTTTAACACCGAGAAGCTTGCCTACCCGCATCAAAGATGCAACCCCTTGTCTCGACTGCAGTATGCCACTAACCGGGGGAGTCTTCAACGCGTTTCAGACAGGGCGATTCCTAACGTTCTGTTTGCTAAAAAAGAAGAAAGAAGAAAAAGGAAGGCACTAAATTATGCGTGTGAATAAACCAATATTCTATGGTGTTAAAGTCTGCAGGTTCATTTAAAGCGATAAACAAGTGAGGTTTACGTCAGCGCGTTTGGGGGAGTCGATGTTGGTATTGTGTTGCACCTGCGTGTGCAACACAATACAAACCACACATCGACGCAAACCAGCTTTTCAATCCACCAGAGGTTTCCAGTTTGAGTATATACTTGCTTGTTCTCCTCCGCAGCCGGTCAGAATTTATATAACGGAACTTGCCGTAGTCATACATTCAAACTGGGACCGGACATTTCATCGAACGCCGTTCCGTCGAACGCCGTTTCATCGAAGCCGTTTCATCGAATGCCGTTTCATCGAACGCCGTTTCATCGAACACCGTTTCATCGAAGCCGTTTCATCGAACGCCGTTTTATCGAACGCCGTCTTATCGAACGCCGGGGTGGCATTCTCGCTTCCTGAAGCTGGTCGGAGGTGCCCATCCCGGGTTCTTGAAGTTTTTTACTTGCATCGCCGCAGAACATCAACTGACGGAAGACAAGCTAAAGGCGATGCTGAGTTCCCAAGAGCCTCCTCGCCAGAAGAAGGCCATAGCGGCAAGAAATGAGAAGGTGCGCCTTTTTCATGAGAACCGACGGAGCATGGCTGTGGGGGACTTTTTGAGAGCAATTGCTCATCATTTGAAACGGTGAATGGCTGTCGCACGAACACATGAGCCCCCGAAAGTTTTCAAATAAAATTTGAAGTGACGTACTTACTTTTGACTTAGTCTTAGAACTAAAAAACGATGTTTCGTTGTAGTTTCATAAATAGCACATCAGCTTTAGCTACTGCAAGCTTCCGGCAGTAAAAGAAACTATCAATAGAAAAACATGAGAGGCTAGGAGGCTCACATGGCTAAAGTTGTTGCGCCTCCGCAAAACCTAAGTCGCCTTCTGGCCTCCATGAGTTGGAGTGCGCTCTTACCGGGAGTGCGACTTTTTATTTATTTGTTACAATCCCCTCAAGCCCCATCGGGTAATACAGAGGGGTGAAGTGATAAGCACAGTATGCGAAACAAACATAAAAATCGGTAAAAATATCCTCATGGGTTACTTGCATCAAAATAAATTGTAACAGCTACAAGTTTGGACATTAAAAAACCTGACGATGAAATGGGTGAATGACACGAAAATGCACTCGATCCGTGCATAAAAGAGCATCTTTCACACTTTTTATATAAAAGACATTCGATGAAACGGCCGTCAGCGATTCGATGAAACGGCGTTCGATGAAACGGCGTTCGATGAAACGTCCATTTTTTCGATGAAACGGCGTTCGACGAAACGGCGTTCGATGAAATGTCCGGGAACCCATTCAAACACGAAGGAAAGGTTCCAAGGCCAAACATTGCCATCGAACTAAGCGAGCGTAATGTTTTATTTCGCGTAAGATCGAGTATTAAAAAAAAAAATCCCGGGTGGTAAAAAAAAAAAAAAGCACGGTAGATGGTTTGACGCAGCACCATTTGACAATGATTTTTGGTTTTGAACGGAATCAAGTTCTAAATGTTAAACGAATAGTGTAACAACTATGGCTCAAATACCACTACATTATTCGCGAAAAATAGAATTTAGTGAACTAAAGCAAGATTCCATCAAACTAAAGCAAACTAACGCAGGACAAAGCGAGAAAAAATTAAAACAAACTAAAGCGGTATCTTAAGCAAGAATCAAACTAAAATAAATATTATATATATATAAAAAGAAACCTTGAAGTCAGCCTTATGCTCGCCACGTTCGTTAAAATTTCAAGACTAAAAGAGCGAGTCCGCTGTAGGTTGCGGAAAAACAAATGTAACGAAAGTAGCTAGCGCGCCTTAATAGAAAGCGAACGATTGCCAGTGTCAAAGCGATGCACACAAATCACCCGCTCCCAGAACCCCGGGCCACGTTGCTACTTCAGTTGACTCACTGCAGGGTGCACTCATCGGAAGGCCCATCTCGGTGCCACCAGCTTCATTTTCCTCGCTTCGCACTCGAGAAAATTAGAACCGGGCAAAAGCTGCAACGGCGGCCGGCACTCAAGAACCGGGAAACAAAGGAGAAAAATACGGGAAACAAAAGGGTGGCACCTAAACCAACAAGCGAATGGAAATCATCGCCAGAGTAGCAGATTCAGCGGCAACGCGACGAGGTGTACCCCACTTCCTTTAATTAACTGTCTGTCCCGCGGCTGAGCGTGAGGCGTGCGGGAGAGAGGAAGGGGAAGAGAAAGAAAGGGCGCGGGAAAGGAAGAGACACGAAAATTGGTAGGCGGGAATGAAAGAGGCAGAATTAGGCACAAAAGAAGGCAATCAAAATTAAACGGGACCTGAGCGGTACATCGGAAGAGGCCGCTGCGAGACAAGGGAACCAAGAGTAAGAAGAGAGCAGTACGCAAGTAACAAAAGGTTCGCGGATACAATGGCAGCGAAAAAAGAAGAAAACTGAAGGGAGAGGAGGGGGGCTGTCTTTGGAAGATGGGGAATGAAGCAATAACTGCGTGGTAGAAATGATTCTCCCCGCAATAATGACATAGAAAAGCAGCGTGAAAACTCGTCGAACTGAATGGGAGCAGAACGGTACCATTAAAATTGATGAAGATCGCGAGGGGAAACGGATTTTCATAATTAATTGACACACGTTACGAATCGGAGCGGGTTTCATGTACGACGGTTACAACGCAATCACAATTTCTTAAAACGAAATACTTTTTTTTTCGGGTGCTTTTAGTGTTTTTGTAAAAATCCAGGTGAGTTGCAGATAATAAAATCTGTATTTTGACTGCTGAAAACGTTATCAGGCAAATTCGACGCGTGCACCTTGAAAACGTATACTTTTTAATCGAGGATGTGGTCGGTTTTAATAGCAGAATTTTATAACCAAGCTCTCTTCTTGCAAAAAAAAAAAGTTTATATCTTTGAATGCGTTTACGGAGACAAAGACAGACTGGGCCGATCATCCGTGAGCCGACATGGGGGTAACCGGACGAAATCTCACCGGACAAAAGCTCACCCGTCTTTCTAAAAACACGGACAAAAGCTCACTTTTTTTTTTTTTTGGCTACCCGGGCGCAATACAGATTGAGCTAAAGTGCGGACGCGACGGACATTGCACCATTTTTAGGAGGCTGCTTTTTCCACCTCTGCTAAAACACGCAATGAAAGGTAAGCAAAAAAAAACATACTATCATTCTCAAAGGCAACGTGCTGGTGAGAAAAATTTAGAGCTGTCGTACGTTTCCTAGATAAATATTGCAGTGACGGTTCGCCTTCTGACTTCAGTCATCTGGAATGCTGTTGGGCCTGCCGGAACAATTTGCTACGAAAATAGCTCTCTTCATTACTATAATGCATATGTTTTCTTGGGGTTCAGAGTAATACTTGAAGTGAATGGCTAAGAAAATAAAATTGTTTCCATCATTATGCGTCGTAAATATAGTTAAAATCAAGGATTATCTCAAGGGATGTCCAATGGAAATTGATGCAGAACTGTATTATACAAACCAATGACTTGCGATACAAACACAAGACTGAAGACCAATTTAGAAATATGCGCTGGATGTTAAATGGGCTGGCGTTTCTTCCACCACAGCTTGTGCCCGAAGGTTTATCCTACATCAGGGAAAAGTCTACCGGTGACATCGGCGACCTGCTGGACTACTTTGATTGCAGGTATATCACTTGCCTCTTCCGTGTTACTTCTGCTCCTTCTGCTGCGGAACACAGAGCAAATTCTTCGATTTGCCTCACTGTGCGCGGACGACGACCGAAGTTTCCCCGGAATGGTTGGAATATGTACGACGTCGAACTACGAGATGAAGACCGTACGAAAAACGCCTGCGATGGATGGAATACCGGATTTCAGGAGCTTGTCGGCCACGCCCGTCCAAGCGTCTGGAGGCTGATCGAATGCCTACAGCAAGATCAGGCGTTCGTTGCCACGGTATTGACGCAAGCTCGGAGAGTTGAGCCCCAGTGAAGCGAGTGCGAAAAACCACCCTGCGCCTGCAGAACCGTTGGAAATTATTCGCGTGGGGTTCCAGGTACACCGAGACCTCCCAAGACTGCTGGAGGCAGTCGGGGACTGCCACCAGCAGTCTGCATTCGCTTCTACTCAATCGTTGAATAAACTTGTATCCACTCTAATGTACAAACCAGGCGCCTGTCAGATTTAATGTATGGTTGAATTTTAGTGTCGCACGCACGAACCTAAGTTGTCCGCGTATGAAATTTTCTCTTGGTGAGCTTTTGTCCGAAAGTTCGACTAGGGACAACACTTGTGTTGAGTACACCTGTCGAGAGATTGCGCCAAATACAATCACCCGAGAGCACGCGATCGTGAGATGACGAAACGAACGCGGTTTATGATTTAAATATTACTACCGTGTAATTCAACTTTTAATTTATTTAAAAAGAAACAATAAACTGCTTTCAATATCATGATGGTTTTCATATAGTTAATGAATAGTATACGATTTAACGTTAGGTTAACTCTAAGAGGCGAGATATGCTATATTTAATTTTTCATATAGCATTTTGGAGTGCGTCGTTCATACGTTTGGCTTCTTGCCTATAAATCTATTTTCTAATTTGAATAATTTGTGCCACATTATGTACCACTGGTTGACTCTTTGGCGGTAAACAGCCACACCGGGAAGAGAATAGTCGGCAGAAGCATGCGCGCACTTGAGGTATGAAAGGCAGCTGCCCCAGACAGACTGAAGAATATTCTTTCGTGCAAATAGGGAGCTCATCCGACTTATTGGCACCTCCTGCACCAGCTGCTCACCGCCGTGTTCAATTTACAAGTGCAGCTTATCTCAAAACACAACCGGAAGTACATTGTCCCCCCCACCCCGGCCCGGCTTGGGGCCAGCACATCCATCGTGCCATTACATCCATCGAGCAAATACGTCCAATTTCGTGCCATTACATCCATCGTGCCAGTACATCCATAGTGCCAGTACATCCATAGTGCCAGTAGATCCAATTTGGGCCAGTTCGTCCAACGTGCAACCACATCCAACGTGCCTTTAGATCCATCGTGCCATTACATCCACCGCGCCATCACATCCATCGAGCAACTTCATCCAAAGCATGTCATTACATCCATCGTGCCGTCACATCCATCGTGTTATCACATCCATCAAGCAGCTCCGTCCAAGAACGTGCCATTGCATGCATCAATTACGCAGACTTTATCCGCTACACCTTTCGTTTCTCTTTTTCTTAAAAGCTACTTCAGACATTTGCGTTTGCTAAGGAACGACTGCGTTGCGACCACTTGTGACGGTGCGAGCTCACACATGTGCGTTGACTCCACATTGGCTCGTCGTGAGGATCGTCATTGGTTGCAACCACGCAGCAGCAAACGAGACATATATTTTTCAATATTTCACATTATTTCAGGAGTTATATGCCAAATTAAATGCACAAAAGCAAGTAAAATGACCCCTCGTGCGTCATGCACTTTGTGCGGCCCTCGGCCTCACCGAAGCCGCACGCGCGTCGTCGGCTCGTCGTGTCGCTTTAGTCGCCAAGCCTCGTTGCATCGAATCTTCAGGGAGCCTCACCCAGTCCTGATCAATTTACCGGATTTAATGGAGCTCGAACTTCAAATTGTCAAGAGGGGTAGAAAGCATGGGTGTCATGCCATATGGAGACACTCCGCGAACCCGTCTCGAAGGTGTTTGGGGCCCGACGTGGCCGTCGTATGCCCGCTTTGCGTATGCGCCACCACTTCCGCCGCTGGGAGACGACCCTGTTGACGAGGCGTTATTTTCGTTGTTTGTTGTTTCCACACTTACCAAACTATAGTTGCTGCACTTTAACTCTCATAATTAACTCATTATAAACGAGTTTATTTTCGCGGGCTCGACATTTCGCGAAGTGCCGGTTTCGGGAATATTTCGCGGGCAGAAAATTTCATGAACGGGAGATATACGCGATGTATTCGTATTCATGGGGTGACTTATTCGCGTGACCAATTTTTCGCGAATTTGATCAAATCGCGAAATTCTCAAAAATTAGGTTTTTGCGAATATTAGGTCATCGCGAAAATTAAGTCGTTTACAGTAAACTACTTTAATAGAGGATTAGGACGGTGCACATAATCTTACTTTTTATTGCGCTTTTTGACAAGAAAAAAAGTTTGAATGCCTAGTCGAATTTAATTGTGATTCACTAATGTTCTGTGGCTTACCCCTTGTTTGCTGAGGCTCCCGATCCAATAAGAATGTGAATAACGCAAAAAAAGTAATTAGCTTAAAATTGGCTTAAATATAATTGCGACCCCATGGCGGCCATCTTGGCTTCTATGGATGTACTAGCACGATGGATGTAATGGCACGCTAAGCATGATAACAGGAAGGGCGAGCAATTACATCCACCGAGTCACTACATCCAACGAGCCACTACATCCAACGAGCAACTACATCCATCGAGCAGCTACATCCATACGCATGTCATTACATCCATCGAGCCTGTACATCCACCGAGCCATTACATCCATCGATGGATGTAATGGCTCGGTGGATGTACTGGCTCGATGGATGTGCTAACACGTAATCC
>JAZHYW010045336.1:0-36274 GCA_037355805.1 Ixodes ricinus | reverse complement strand
AACGGCACCTACATGCCCATTGGCTGACCGAAACGGCATTTAAAGTCCCATTGGCTGCGACACGTCATATCAGATGCTTCGTCACGGATGCCGTTGAGGCCGCTCGAGATCAAAGCGCAAGCGCATCACAAATAAAATAAAGCACAAAACAAACACAGCAACGGCGTCACGGAAGCCGTGGAGCCGGCGGGCGCGCCGCGCTTGCGCAGTGGCGGAGCGTGATGTCACCGTCGGAGCGCCGCGTGAAAAAGACGTATCGCCCTGTATGTAGGAATGCGCTGCGTGTAGGCGAAGTCCACCATCGTTGTCAAGTCTCGGAATACACGGCGGGGCGGTGTGCGCGGCGCACCGCCGCACTTCCTGCCGGCGCTGCGGCCGCTTCTGCTCCTCTCGGCGCCTAGAATGCTTTCGCATTCACAACTCATGAAAAGTGCTTAGGTGTCCTCGGAATTTTTAGGGGAAGTCCCCGAGGTGGAATCTATTTACGCAGGAATAAATTGACTTCCACCTGCGCTCCATCTCCACGTGGAAGTCAATTTATTCTTGCGTAAATCTTCTGCGCCTTGGGGACTTCCCCTGAATCATGAATCATTAAACGTCAGATACTCACCTTTCGGTGTGTGCGACCAAAGACTGGTGGCAACTTTTAAGACCCGTATACTCTACCGACGATTAGCTCTGGGTTATCTCGGTTGGTAGAACGCTACTAGCCTTGGTGAGGTCTCGGGATCGGTGCCCTTACCAGGCGGATCTTCTTAGCGCCCAGGCCAGTCGCCTAGAAGCCCGTATATATATCATGATTTTTTAATCGCAAGCAGCGCTCGCAAATCTCAAGGCGCATCCTTTTTGTTCCGAAAACGGTGCATCTACACACAGCTTGGTACTAATTGCGTTACGTTCAACAGCGCCCCCTGTTCGTTATATGTGTTTAGTGACGGCTTTGCAGCACTGCCACGCGAAGGCCACTGTTTATATTCGCTGAGGGATTGTAACGGCATCCTCCCCACGTTTTTCAACATGCCCGGCCATTGATCTCGTCGGTTTAGAATCGATGCAGCACTTTCCCTGATCGAGAGCGCTTGGTCGCGTCTAACCTCCATGCGATCAATTTTTTTTTTTTTTTTTTGTAAAATGAGGTGCGCGACATTTTGCGACAGATAATAAAATACGACGAAGCCTTCCAACGCGAGCCCATCCGCTAGCTCGTCGGGTCCTGTAGGGATACTTTCCGGTCTAACGATCAGTTGCTCGTCGTGTTCGCCTAGGAAATCTTCGACGTCCTTGTGCGATAGTACATCACCTCGACAGAGTGGAACCCAGCACAAACGCGCACGGAGGTATACACCGTCCCCGTCTTTGTCGGTGGATAGGAGCACTCTATATGTGCATAGTTTAGCAGCAACGGGACAGGACACGCGTTGCAAATTTGGTGTCTTTGCGTGCGTGGCTGTCGGCGACGCGGCGCACTGAGGTGCGGCGTCGCTTTCGCTTCAGCCGGGCTTGCGGTTTTCAGAGAGACAGGGGAACTGTGCTTTCGAGTGCTTGTTCGTTTACTTTTTTTTTCCAACTTTGAGACGTTGGAATGAACAGATGAGCTACGCACTGCCGCCGAAGATGTCGAGGAACCGCGAGTGTAAAATATTTATTTTAGAAAAGTAATAACCGTATTTTTGTTTTTAGTAACAGTCATGCCTCGTTAACACGGACGCGCTAAAATGGAAACCCCACTATATAGACATCCTTTTAGGAGATGAACTGGATAAATACCAGCATTGTTGTCTCGTTATTATGAACTACTAACATTAAGCCGGGGTCACACTGGTCATACATCATGCAAAAGACAGTCTTCAACCACCAGTCACCGCAATATCCGTGATTCGAATGCCGCGTGCCAAGATTCTCCTTGAACTCACGCCATGCGGTATTCAAAGCACGGATCTCGCGGTGACTGACGTTCGAATCTGTATGCAGACTGTCTCTTGTATGATGTATAAGCAGTATGACCCCGGCTTTAGGGACACTTTCTGGGTGGAACGAATGTGACCATATTAACGACACATTGTTATAATGCCGTATTTCGCACAAAGTTATCTCTCTTTGACGCTTACAATTCTTAGCTAATCCCTCGTTGAATGGAAGATTTTAGACACCACTGTGGCTCTTATGGTCAAGAGGTCCAACGAGTCGAGAGGTCCAACGAGTCAAGAGGTCCATTAGCCACGTGACAGCCGAGTCAAGAGGTCCAACGAGTCAAAAGGTCCAATTCGAGTCAAGAGGTCCAACGTGTCAAGAGGTCCCACGAGTCAAAAGGTCCAATTTGTGTCAAGAGGTCCAACGAGTCAAGAGGTCCGTCGCGTCAAGAGGTCCAACGCGTCAAGAGGTCCCACGAGTCAAAAGGTCCAATTTGTGTCAAGAGGTCCAACGAGTCAAGAGGTCCGTCGCGTCAAGAGGTCCAACGTGTCAAGAGGTCCCACGAGTCAAAAGGTCCAATTTGTGTCAAGAGGTCCAACGAGTCAAGAGGTCCGTCGCGTCAAGAGGTCCAACGCGTCAAGAGGTCCCACGAGTGAAAAGGTCCAATTTGTGTCAAGAGGTCCAACGAGTCAAGAGGTCCGTCCCAGTCAAGAGGTCCAACGTGTCAAGAGGTCCAACGAGTCAAAAGGTCCAATTTGTGTCAAGAGGTCCAACGAGTCAAGAGGTCCGTCGCGTCAAGAGGTCCAACGCGTCAAGAGGTCCAACGCGTCAAAAGGTCCATCGAGCTTTATTTTATCTTCTATGTTTATAATTATATTGCTATTAATGGCTGCTTGTGACGGTTACTGACTGACCTATTTGAATGATTTTGGAGTAATACAACTATTACATAGCTATTGGCGACAAGTAGACAGATACTATTTGCCACAATGTATCTGTATTTTAGTGTTAAATAATAATTAGTGCCTGGCAACATATTTTGGACTTGTAGAACTTAGTATCTGTGTTCCAGTCTCTCTGTTCTAGGACACATTTATGTCATTTCTATGGAAGTGTCTCTCAAATTCCCGAGATATAAAATACAAATGTACCTCAGCATCTCGCGCTTAGCCTTCCCTTTCATGTATCTCAGTATTTGTAATCGCAAATACTTCCTTGGGTAACTTGGTCTAATCCCGGGCTCTCGTATATTTTATTGAAAATATGTATGCGCTACTATTTTATGCGTTAGTTTTTATTCACCGAGTTCACCGAATCACTAAAGAGGTAAATAACACAACATGGGAAGAAGCTCTAATATCATGGGAGGGCGTCTTGAAACGAGCCCAAATTACGCCACTTGGCGTCAAATAGAGTGTTGCAAATGAATGCGACCATTGTCTCCTTGAAACGTTATGACCGCTGCAAGCTAGCGGGTTAATCTGGGCCGTTGGCTTACTCAAAAGCACGGAGCAGCCACAAATACTTATGCAAGCGATATGTAACTCCTTTACTGATCTTTATTTTTGAAAATGCTGTAAAATAAACCATAAAACGGAACGTTTCGTGATTAAGCATTCTGGACACGAATTACCGAACGCTTGTCTGTCGATATCATTTATTTTTAGTTGAAATTACGCGATGTGTCAGTCGGGTGGAATTGGAAGATGGTGGGTTAGTTGCCCAATCATTTTTAGAAAATATGGTCATAGAGATTGAAGTCGATTGAGGAACTGTTCGTGTCAAAAAGAACGTCGATCTCTGTAGCCAATAGATCTAGTATGTCCAGTGCGCTAGGCCATGGCGAATGGAAAAATGACTAACTTTACATGACATGCTGCGCGAGGGCAAACTGTCTCTTCAAGTTCTTCAAAGACCAAGGACTTCAAAATATCAAGGAAGCTATTTGGACGGGACGTGAACAAATTTAAACAATTACTGAAACTTTTAAAAAGGATGTCAAAGAAAACAAAAACTATCTTCAGTTATCTTGACGTCAAACGCCGTAATAGTGCTTTAGTCTGGTGGTAGACGTCGAAATAGCAAATAACTATGGACATATCTTTCGTATGTGACGAAAGGTGTGTTCAAAGTAGTTTTACAATTATTTTGAACCCGAATGTCGAAGTAGCCACTACCTGGACAAAAAGGCATGCCAAATCGTGGAATGTTAAGACCTTTCCTTTGACGTGTTTGATATTCGCGGGGGAGAGCAACAGGGGAGATGCAGATTTACGACTTTGTCGTCAAGGGTTAAAACGCAAAGGCACACAGCCCTGCAGGGCTGCATGTCCCCAACAAACCAATGTTGCTATAAGCTTGACAGTTTATAACAACAATGATTTCCGGTGTTCACAAATCCAGTGCCCAGCATGCGATCCCCACAGCCCAGCGCGCGCGTATATGTCGCTTCAGAAACCGTGCAAATCACGGGTCATACGCACGGACACTAATTACATCACCGGCCAGAAACGATCTATCAAAGCCGTGTTTGTGAGATTCGCCTGCCGCGTGGAAGTCTGCACAGCTTAACTTTTTGCTCTCTTTCCGAATTTTTCTTCTCCGCCTTATTTGGTTAGCATCTCTGTTGTCTGCTTTTTTAATGCGTGAGCATTACCTGGCTCAGTCAGCGAAAAAGCCGTCGGCAAAATCCGTCGTCAAAATCCGTGCAACTTGTCCAACACAATCCGTGCAATATCAATCAAACAAAAAAAAGGAAATCTGGTCACTTGATATCTTTGGTCAGGCGATCTCTCTGGTCACGTGACCTATCTGGCCATGTGACCAAACACAACAAAATCTGTCGGATCACGTGACCTAACCGAAAAAGACCTCTGGTCACCGTACGTGACCTCTCTGTTTCCGTGAGCACCATCCTGGTTTCTGAACCTAGGCCTGGTTTTGAACCTAGGTCTGGTTTCGAGCCTAGGTCTGGTTTCGAACCTAGGTCCGTGACCTGTCTGTTCGAACCTAGGTCTGGTTTCGAACCTAGGCCTGGTTTCGAACCTAGGCCCTCTTGATCGTGAAACTAGCGCGTTATCCGTTGCGGCAACACAACTCGGGCAAAGATAGTGCTCACGCATTCTCACATCATAAGAAAAAGCTGAGGTGCCCTCGTAGTTTTTTTTTTCGTTTTTTTTTTGCTTGTACTTATTTCACAGAATTTGCCTGTACATATTTCACACCAAGAGATGCAACGAGTCAAGATATCCAATATTGGACCTCTTGACGCGTTGGACCTCTTGACACATCGAGGCACGAGTCAAGAGATCCAATATGGGTCAAGAGGTCCAACACGTCAAGAGGTCTAACGAGTCAAGAGATCCACGGCGAATCAAGAGATCCAACCGGTCAGGAGGTCCAACTCGTCAAGAGATCCAATATTGGACCTCTTGACTCGTTGGACCTCTTGACGCGTTGGACCTCTTGACTCGGAATCCACTGTAGGCCGGGTGGCCGAGCACATTATACTCAGCGAATGGAGAAATTCACGCCTGGCGTCGCCGTCATGACGGCCCGTTTGTCTTGGTCCAAAAGACTGAGAAATGCCGTCGATACAACCCAAATCTGCAGGTTTTCAGCTGGAGCGTCGAGACGACGGTTTTGTATTTCACATACATTCCCTATCAACTGTAAAACCTTCATGGCTGATGAAACCGCTCATTATAGAGTAACCTGCTCAGTCACGTGACCTACCTGGCCATGTGACCAAACGAAAAAAAAATTTGTGGTCACGTGACCTAACCGAAAAAGCCCTCTGGTCACGTGACGCTTAAAATACCAGCACCTCTTTCACAATGTTTTTTTTTCGGGCGCCGCCATTTTTTTGTTAAGTGCAAAGCGGTTGGGCACAATGGAGTTTCCGATACTATTCGAAAACGCGACTTCCTAAACTCTATACTCGCTTTCACCTCAGAAACTGAAGTAAAAAAAAAAAGTCTAGTTTTGTGCGGATCAATTTTACACTTTTATGTAAAGAGTTGAGGTATGTATCGGTTCATTTTAGATTAGATATATCTTTTTGTATTTTGACGTACACGTTTGAAACGCCAAAAAGTATCGCTTCTTTCCCCGACAACCAAATCTTCTTAGAACTACTTCCCGCGGCGTATAAACAATGCGCAAAATTTTCATTTTTTTTCGTAAAGTGAAAACGAGTATAGATCTGATTTCAGGAAGCACAAGGGATATCGTTTTGCCCTCTCGCTAACGATTTCTTGTTTTTTTTTAAACGTTTTTGGGGGACATAAAGACGTTTTTTGCGATTTCAAATAAAGCTAACTCTAATTTGCAACCACGATTTTAGCCGCCAAGGTGGCCGACGTGGTATTTCTCTACACGAGTATACCGTAGCATTCTGATCTGAAGCGTATATTTGGCAGACTCTTCCTGTTCCTCTGCATGCGCCGACATAAGCGTGCACCTCGGCAGAATCATACGATGATGATGATTGCAAGTTTAGTGGCACAGGGGCAACTAAGGCCATAGTGTGCCAAACGCAAGATTTTTTTTTTCAAGAAGCGTTATTGGTATTTGAGAAGTAAAGTTTCAGCCAAAAAGAACACAAACACGTTGTAATGGTATTAAAAGGTTTGTCACCAAGTAAAAAGTATTCATGGAATAGAAGATGATTTCTAAAAAGTTCTGGGATGGCCGAATCACGCAAAAGACAACCTGCAGACACTGGTGTCTCTTCCTTGAATAAAGGTCAGATTGGTCGTACAAAAACTTTCTGCGGGCATGTTCGAAGCCTGCGTATGTGTGAAGAAAATATCCTTCGAGCATGCTTGAGGCGTGTCTGTCGATGTACGATGTGTGGACTGTCTGCATTCCTGGCGACGGCTGGAAGAGGCGCGCAACAACTGGTCCGCCTTTGCTGCGTTCGTGTAGGAGGACTTAAACAAAAAGCGCTCTGAGTTCTGAAGTACACAGTCCGTCCCGAATGAAACTAAACCGTTCGTACGAGAAAAAGAATCCAGTGCGTTTTCTCCGATGCAATCGGTGAATGCCGCAACTCCCCAAAGAGTTCGTGAAGCCTCTCGGCATCGGCTCGCGTGGTCGACTGACACAATTGTTCGTTGCGTACGCGAAGGGGGGCCACGAAATTCGAATAGCCGCGAGAAAACGTGCCGCGCTTGCACCAAAGAACGGGGCGTTTGGGTGAAGTGTCAGATACGCGCCGATGTCGACATTCTTCGCAGGGAACGGCGCCGCCCGTGCGTATAGTACATGGGCGGCTTCCCCGGGTTCCTCCTAATGGCAGACGGCGCGCCGCGCATGCGGGGTGAGAACAAACGTCGCGGGACACTTCGACGCCGCTCACTGTATTCACTCAGCGTCCCCTTTGTTCTCGCCGTGATAGTCCGGTATTCACGGGAGTGTATGACAACAAAGGTATTTCGACATCCCCTCCCGGTCTCATGCGTTGAATGTTCGGCGTCCATTCTTTGCCAGTGTTGACGTAGTGTATGCGTGTAAGCGTAAAGCTCGCTACAAATTGTTCTCGGTAGTTCCTATGGTGCGTGGTCGTCACGATTATAGCCCACAAGCGATGCATATATGTTTTTCTCTTTTTCCGGTGGGCGTATATGTTTTTGCTCCAAATACTTGTGTTAAGTTTAGAAGAAAAAGAAAAGTATTCTCGCTACAATTCTTTTTTGCTGCGAGGGTATTTTTTTACATACATACCGAGCAGCATTCAAGTTAAAGTTAGGGATCCTGGGTTCGAGCCCCACCCCTGCCCGTTTCGATCTGGATGAGCATCGTAGCGGCGTGCGGTCGTGTATCACTACTGCGTGGTGCACGTTAAAGACCCCAGGTTAGCGGTTGTACCGCACTGGCTAAATTGCTCATCTACAGTGAGTGACTCGTCGCAACTTTAAATGGCTGACCAACTACACGCTGTATAAATATCCCCACAACCCAATTTAAAGTTAACAAGTTAAAGTGTGCTAAAAAGGTACGAAAAAATTATTGCTATGGAGACTTTTTAGGAAGGAAAGGGAAATCTAGTTTACTGGCATACTGGCGCAGGCGATGAGCCTCTATCCACCTCAAACTTTAGTAATACGTTCGACGAATAATTTAATTACTACAAATTTTCCGACGGTGAATTACGCGAGTGAAGGCATGTCATTTGCTTAACTGTTTCTCGCGGTAGCTTGCTCGTCCTAACTAGTAGAATATCTATCCTTAATGGACGCATACGTTTTCTTTGTGCGGATTTATTAGAAAAGGTTACCACTAAATCTTTAAAAAAATGAAAGAAAAAAAAGCGAGACGGTCAGACTATTGTCAGTGACCATGGCAAGCTCTTCCCCTTCTTCCCATCTTAGCAGAGCGAACTCTGGAAAGGAGGCGACCTCCTCTCCAGTGTTCGCTCTGCTAAGGTGGAAGGAAGTGGGCGGAGCGTCCACTTTACTTTTGACCTGTCATCGACTGTTCGCGTCCCCAACTCGTTATTCGCCCCCCCCCCCCCCCCCGCGGCGGAAAGGGGAAGCGCTCAAGTGAGGGTCCCCCGGTTCTCCTGCTCAGCGGGCACCGCGGAACTGCTCGCGATCATGGCTCGCGAAATGACATTTCCCAAATTCAAACAACACTCTTCATTTTCCCAATGAAGTGCTGTAGCCTTTATGGGATTTTACCTTACCAGATAGTTTAATATTCCATGTAGAAGCAAACGCAAGCTCTGTGCGTTTGCGTTAGAGTTGCGTGCTCCCCGCTGTGCATGCGCTTCCTCGCCAAGCTCCAATCCAAGACTGCATTTTTGGGCACGCGCAGTGTAGAACACGCGAACACACAATGCTTGCGTTCGCTGGTATACACAATACTAAAACTCAGTACTGTTTCACCGGTTTCCAACGCCAACGAAACGTGCTGCAGTGAGCAGATGTGCTAGCGGTATAAGCATTCCTTCGAACTGGAAAGGCTGAAATTGGCTATACGACGGCGCGTCAAAATTAAAGAAACAAATTGTTGTAAAAAAATTAATAACTAAAAAAAATTTTTTTTTTTTTTGGGGGGGGGGGGGCGATTGTCAAAAGTCGCGACTTTGATAGCTTTACCTACTGCAATGTGTGTATTTTTTCATGGATTTCTCAGATTAGCTATAAAATGTTTTCATCGATTTTAGACTATTTTTATTTTATAACGTGTTAATTAAAAAGGCTACAACTGGCACCAGCGATGATAATTTGCACATTTTTGAGTTACATACTTGTTCGCGCGTTTGAAATTAGATCATAGCAACAAATTATATTAGAGCTTGAAAAAATACGTATTCAATTATCTTAATTGTATAATTATGATTAATACTAATTGCGGCAATGTACGCTTCCAATAAACGCCACGATCACAAAAATACGCCATTTAACCATAATAGTCTTTCCAGAAAGGTCTCATTTTGTTTTCTTTTAGCATATAAAAACTCTAAAATCGTCATCAAGATACACAAACAGTCAAAGCTGGATGTAGTATAAATTCCTATGCGTCACGCGTTGCTTCCAAAAAAAAAAAAACACTCACTTCGGCTGTCTGACTCGGATTCCGTCTTTAGGGTTTGTAGTGAGAAAATTGTTTTTTAATTTGTACGTTTTCTGAACATATTCTAAACTCATCGTCCATGGCGATATTTAGTAAAATTCGGACTGATTCTGTTATTCTTGTGCTTGAGAATAATGTTAAAGCAATAACTCACCTCAATACCCAAAACCCATTAAAATGCCCGCAGTTTATTATTTCACATGACAATTATCCGAAAAAGCAAAAAGTAGCAAGAACACACAAATATCATCACAGATTTTTTCAACACATCAATTATTCTATGTTACTTCTAATGGGTATGAAAAGCACTGTCTTTAATGGGACACTGAACTCTCCAAAATATCTTAAACTGCCTGGACCGGAGACGTACGTCGCAAAATAAATTTTCCGTGGAAACTCCTTTAGTTGAATAATCACGCTGTGAGACACATCTTGAGTTATGAAAGAATCCAAAATTAACACCTCTATCGAGAAATTAATTCAAAATAGAGGTTAGTTTCGGTTTCGTTCCAGAATTAAAACGTTCCTCCTGGCGTAAATATTACGCCAAACAACGTTTTTGTTTTCAGGATAAAGACGTGACCTGTGCTCATAACACCCTAGGCTTAGAAACGAGTGGCGCCACCTATAGTGAATTGAGTCGCGAATAGGTGATATTCATTACATTTTAAGAACCGGGTGTTAAGAACCACTTCAGACTGTAAATGCCCCCCCCCCTCAAAACCCTTTAAAAAAATTCAAGAAAAATAGGGCATGGACAGTGTTTGCCGACTGCGCGACTATAGGGTCGTAACCGATCGACGTCAGTTGTAGTAATTCTGAGGCGCCGGTTGCATTGCGTTGCGTGTGCACCACGTGCTCCGTGCAAGGAGCCGCTAATGGTGTTTTAGGTTCCCCATTAGAGCCAGCCCGGGTCGTTAAACGGATTTATGGCCCCGGTCTTCGGACATCGCCGCGGTGCGCCCACCCGCGGAAGGGGAGCCCGTAACGACACGAAATGATTCTGTTTGCGTTGACTGCGGTAAATATCGCCGATCTTTACTTATTCCTTCAGTCTTCTCGAGGCTACTTTTTTTTCCTTTCTTTAAGGAGTGTGCAGTCTTTTTCTTTTTTAGTTTTTTTCTGTTGCTTCTTCTGTCTTTTTTTTTCTCTTTGTCAGTTACGTTTCCGGTGTGCTTGTTTGCTTCCGTTTACAACGCAGCTGAGGAAACAGCCAGTGCATTGTAAACAAAGAGAGCAAGCGCCGCTGATATAATTTAATGTGCCATTTCTTTATTTAGTTATGAACTTCTGTATTTTGTATATTTTCTTCTGCAATTCCCAAACCAAGTATTTATTTTAGGTTGCATTATCGGACTTTGATAAGAGCTTCTTCAGAAAGGATTGACCTACAAGAACAAGTGTATCAAATTAACGAAAGCTAAAACTATGCGAACTACTAAACCTAACAAAAATGCGCAAAAACGTAAACATACAAAAAAAAAATGCAGCCACGAGAATTAATATTGAGGTGGTATGCGCAAACCACCCGCATTATTTAACTTGGGGATGCATAGTATATAGTTTTGTCATTTGTCGGGAAGGTAACTCGTATTGACGCTGCGTGGTTCCCTATATCTTCCGTATTAGATTTTTGTTTTCGCCTCGGGTAATTGCAGTTTGTTTTTGCTTTCTTCTAAATTATAGTGACCGACGTCTATAAGAACGCTAGGCACGGCCTGTTATGTTCTCGCTGCTCGCTTCGTGATTAATTCTTGGGCGTTCTTATGGGCTGATGATGCCGCACTCTGATTGGCTGCGGAGGGGTAATGAGATGCACGGGACTTAAGCTGTCGGCGACTGTTTAGAAAGCCTTGCGTGCGGTAGAGAGACCGTCGCCTTTCTCTCCGTTCTCCGACTGCGTCGTTGATCGAAAACCATCTTCGCTGGTTTTGTAAGAGGAGATTCGGCGGGGTGCTCTACTATTGTGCTGGGAGGTTGCGCAAGCACTCACTGTGTTCTTTCTCTTTCCTCTTGCAGGTGAGTGGTGCCGATTTTGGTCGCCGTGTCTGGTTACAGCCTTCAGAGTGCGGTAAGACGGTCCCCTTCGTTTGAGAAGCTGAACGACGCGCCTTCGTCATCGAGTGCGCTAATCCCCTCGAGAATAGCTGCCTGACGACGGGAGAACCTGTCCGAGCTCAACCCTGAGTTTGAAACAAATCTTTCTACTACATTCCAAAAACAAAAAAAAATTCGGGAGAAGGGAGAGAGAGGGGGTGGGGGGATGGGAGAGAGACATAGCGGTAGGTATAACACGGGTTGAAAACAAGACTCGGCTTTTACTCCCCGGATTTTGACTTCGGCCGCATGCTTGCTTCAGTTAATTTCCTGCTGCTTCGACGCGCCTCTTGTTTCTAATTATTCGACCTCAAAACATATATAAAGATATTCTCATTCGACCTTATATCGGTATAAAGATATAATAATTTGACCTCAAATCAATTAAAAAATATAATCATAAGATGATAATGCAATTACTGCAAAGGTGCAAGCGAGCTGAAAAAGAATCATTAGACCTCAAAAGTATACGAAAACATACAAGGTCCGCGTGTTGTTTCTTTCTTTTAAATCCAGCATTAACCTTTACTTTATTTTTTTCTAGAAGGATACCCGAGAAGCATTCTCCGAAACGCTCAAAATGTCGCAATTGATGAGAAGATAGCGAAAATAATATCATTTTAGAGCGCAGCTCTTAGGCGCCCGTTCTCGGCTTGAGCGGCGTCGCCGTCGGCGTAACCGCGCGTTGCATTACGGGACGTTTCCCATAATGACGCCAGACATGACGTCACGTGGGACGTCACGAGATTAAAATTTTCCCGCTAAATTTAGCGGAAAAGTTTCTCGCCAAAGTTAGCGAGAAATTTTACCCTCGTGACGTCACACGTGACTTCACGTCTGACGTCACACGTGGCCCTCCCCTCCGTACCTTCCCCTCCTCCTCCTCAAGAGCTGCTCTCTAATTCGTCATTACAGAGAATTGTAAACGTCTTTAATTTTTTCCTTTTTTTTTTTGTAACTGAAATTTGTTTTAATTATCTTTTTTACTGAACCTCCAACGCGAGTGCCCCAGGGTCAAAGAGGAGAACTTACGGGACGGCGACTACTTATGAACTTCAGTTTCCCTCTGCCTGAATACTGGCTTGAAGATTCCCAATCGTTGAACATATATCCATTCTTTTTATTAGTATTGAATCGGAGTTAGAGTAATTTGATTAAGAATGACCGTAGTGTTAATGACGCCGAAATAAGAATAAGTGATAACATAAATCAAGAAAACAAAACAAAAAAACGACATTTATAATTATGTTTGTGAATCCCAAGGCGGGAAAAATAAAGCAAGTCTATAACACGACACAGTTTCGAACCCAGCTCGTTTCTTACCCAACTTGTCTTTATTTTATATTTTTAACAGCAAAAAAAGAAAATGTTTGTGGTTAATAATTTGTTTTAGATCTTTCCTTCAAGTATCAGTGAGCGTTTGCATTCTGTCTTTCAGTCTTGTTATTTGTGTTTGTATCTACGTATAATAATACATCCAGTCAAGTCGAAATTCGCTTTGTAACACAACTGAAACGTCTTTTTTTGCTTTTATATATATTTATCAAAATGAATTGAAGCTTGTTTTATCGTAGCAATGGAACGGAGAAGCTCGAGGATTTAATAGCCGTAATATTACGCGCAAATCTCCCGAACCGTTTCGTGCGAAGGTGAAAAGTTGTTTTCTTTGTACGTTTTTCCTCGTGAGTTCCACCAGGCTAACAACCAACCAACACTCTTCTTGACACGACATGGGACTCAAGTAATAGTTGGTGACGCTCATGCGTGAAAAAGGCTGCCAAGAAGGTGTAGGTTAGCTGAAGTGTCTGCGAAAAGGTTTTGTCTTCTGTTCGTTTAGTTAGGCGAGTCTCTTAGCGAAACGTTTGAGGTTTAAATAACGGCTGCTTTATTACGTACACTGCGCGACTTTCTTGGCGCGAACACGACATTGGCGCTTTTTGGCGTCTGTATTTCGAAAGGGTATTGAACTTTGACCCTGAGGAGAGTGTCCTGAACGAGCGCTTTTGACCAGTTATTGTCCTGAACGAGCGCTTATGATGAGAGCCTTTCGATTATAAGCGTTAAACAGAAATAACCGTCGATCGCTCGTTCGTGCTAACAGTGTCGTACAGTGTACACAGGGCTCCTTCTATTTACATGCATCAGCGTACACCGTTGCAGAAAAGTGTAGGGCGGTGCAGGCAAGTTGGGGCAGGGCCGGGGCGGGGGGGACAATGTACTTCCGGTTGTGTTTTGAGATAAGCTGCACTTGTAAATTGAACACGGCGGTGAGCAGCGGGTGCAGGAGGTGCCAATAAGTCGGATGAGCCCACTATTTGCACGAAACAATATTCTTCTGTCTGTCTGGGGCAGCTGCCTTTCATACCTCAAGTGGGCGCATGCTTCTGCCGACTAATCTCTTCCCGGTGTTGCTGTTTACAACAAAAGAGCCAGCCATTGGTACATAATGTGGCACAGCCTACTCAGATTAGAAAATAGATTTATGGGCAAGAAGCGAAACGTACGAACGACGCACTCCAAAATGCTATATGAAAAATTAAAATATAGCATATCTCGCCTCTTAGAGTTAACATAACGTTAAATCATATACTGTAAACGACTTAATTTTCGCGGGCTCAAATTTTCGCGAATCGGGCCAAAGCTGAAATTTTTAAATTATTTGCGGGTTCTAATTTTCGCGAATCGAGTGTAGCTTCCGTAGCGTTCACATATTGCCCGAATTGTTCGCGGGACGTAGTTTTCGCGAATTGTAGGCGATCCGCAAAATTCGCGAAAATTAGGTCCTCGCCAAAATTTAGTCGTTTACAGTATTCATTCACTATATGAAAACCATCATGATATTGAAAGCAGTTTATTCTTTCTTTTTAAATAAATTAAAAGTTGAATTGCACGATAGTAATATTTAAAGCATAAACCGCGTTCGTTTCGTCATCTTACGATCGCGTGCTCTCGGGCGGTTGTATTTGGCGCAATCTCTTGACTAGATGTACTAACACAAGTGTTGTCCCTAGTCGAATCTCGGACAAAAGCTCACCAAGAGAAAATTTCATACGCGGACAACTGAGGTTCGTGCGTGCGACACTAAAATTCAACCATACATTAAATCTGACAGGCGCCTGGTTTGTAGATTAGAGTGGATACAAGTTTATTCAACGATTGAGTAGAAGCGAATGCAGTCCCCTACTGCCTCCAGCAGTCTTGGGAGGTCTCGGTGTACCTGGAACCCCACGCGAATAATTTCCGACGGTTCTGCAGGCGCAAGGGTGGTTTTTCGGACTCGCTTCACTGGGGGCTCAACTCTCCGAGCTTGTGTCAATATCGTGGCAACGAACGCCTGATCTTGCTGTAGGCATTCGATCAGCCTCCAGACGCTTGGACGGGCGTGGCCGACAAGCTCCTGAAACCCGGTATTCCATCCATCGCAGGTGTGTTTCGTACGGTCTTCATCTTGTAGTTCGACGTCGTACATACTCTAATCGTTCCGGGGAAACTTCGGTCGTCGTCCGCGCAAAGTGAGGCAAATCGAAGAATTCGCTCTGTGTTCCGCAGCAGAAGGAGCAGAAGCAACACGGAAAGGGCCCTTGACATACGTGCAATCGAAGTAGTCCAGCAGGTCGCCGATGTCACCGGTAGACTTTTCCCTGATGTAGGATAAACCTTCGGGCACAAGCTGTGGTGGAAGGAACGCCAGCCCATCCAACATCCAGCGCATCTTTCTAAATATGGTCGTCAGTCTAGTACTTGTATTGCAACTCAATGGTTTGTATAATACAGTTTTGCATCAATTTCCGTTGGACATCACCTTGAGATAATCCTTGATTTTAAATATATTTACGACGCATAATGATGGAAACAATTTTATTTTCTTAGCCATTCACTTCAAGTATTACTCTGAACCCCAAGAAAACACATGCATTATAGTAATGAAGAGAGCTATTTTCGTAGCAAATTGTTCCCGCAGGCCCAACAGCATTCCAGTTGACTGAAGTCACAAGGCGAACCGTCACTGCAATATTTATCTAGGAAACGTGATAGCTCTAAATTTTTCTCACCAGCACGTTGCCTTTGAGAATGATAGAATGTTCTTTTTTTTTTTTGCTTACCTTTCATTGCGTGTTTTAGCAGAGGTGGAAAAAGCAGCCTCCTAAAAATGGTGCAGTGTCCGTCGCGTCCGCACTTTAGCTCAATCCGTATTGCGCCCGGGTAGCCAAAAAAAAAAAGTGAGCTCTTGTCCGTGTCTTTGGAAAAACGGGTGAGCTTTTGTCCGGTGAGATTTCGTCCGGTTACCCCCATGTCGGCTCACGCGAATGATCGGCCCAGTCTGTCTTGGTCTCCGTAAACGCATTCAAAGATTTAAACTTTTTTTTTTTGCAAGAAGAGAGCTTGTTTATAAAATTCTGCTATGTAAAAGCGACCACATCCTCGATTAAAAAGTATACGTTTTCAAGGTGCACGCGTCGAATTTGCCTGATAACGTTTTCAGCAGTCAAAATACAGATTTTATTATCTGCAACTCACCTGGATTTTTACAAAAACACTAAAAACACCCGCAAAAAAAAGTATTTCGTTTTAAGAAATTGTGATTGCGTTGTAACCGAAGCGTACACGAAACCCGCTCCGATTCGTAACGTGTGTCAATTAATTATGAAGATCCGTTTCCCTTCGCGATCTTCATCAATTTTAATGGTACCGTTCCGCTCCCATTCAGTTCGACGAGTTTTCACCCCGCTTTTCTAGGTGGTTATTGCGGGGGGGAATTATTTCTACCACGCGCTTATTGCTCTATCCCCCTTCTTCCAAAGAACCCCCCCCCCCTCTCCCTTCAGTTTTCTTCTCTTTTCGTTGCCATTGTATCCGCGAACCTTTTGTTACTTTCGTACTGCGCTCTACTTATTCTTGGTTCCCTTGTCTCGCAGCGGCCTCTTCCGATGTACCGCTCAGGTCCCGTTTAATTTTGATTGCCTTCTTTTGTGCCTAATTCTGCCTCTTTCATTCCTGCCTGCCAATTTTCGTGTCTCTTCCTTTCCCGCGCCCTTTCTTTCTCTTCCCCTCCCTCTTTCCCGCACACCTCACACTCAGCCGCGGGACAGACAGAGTTAATTAAAGGAAGCGGGGTACACCTCGTCGCGTTGCCGCTGAATCTGCTTCTCTGGCGATAATTTCCATTCGCTTGTTGGTTTAGGGCCACCCTTTTGTTTCCCGTATTTTTCTCCTTTGTTTCCCGGTTCTTGAGTGCCGGCCGCCGTTACAGCTTTTACCCGGTTCTAATTTTCTCGAGTGCGAAGCGAGGAGAATGAAGCTGGTGGCACCGAGATGGGCCTTCCGAGCAGTGCACCCTGCAGTGTAGTAGCAGCGTGGCCCGGGGTTCTGGGAGCGGGCGATTTGTGTGCAACGCTTTGACACTGGCAATCGTTCGCTTTCTATTAAGGCGCGCTAGCTACTTTCGTTACATTTGTTTTTCCGCAACCTATAACGGACTCGCTCTTTTAGTCTTGAAATTTAAACGAACGTGGCGAGCATAAGGCTGACTACAAGGTTTCTTTTTTATATATATAATATTTATTTTAGTTTGATTCTTGCTTAAGATACCGCTTTAGTTTGTTTTAATTTGTTTCTGGATTTGTCCTGCGTTAGTTTGCTTTAGTTTGATGGAATCTTGCTTTAGTTCACTAAATTATATTTTTCGCGAATAATGAAGCGGTATTTGAGCCATAGTTGTTACACTATTCGCTTAACATGTAGAACTTGGTTCCGTTCAAAACCAAAAATCATTGTCAAATGGTGCTGCGTCAAACCATCTACCGTGCCTTTTTTTTTTTTTTTTTGACCACCCGGGATTTATTTTTTGTAATGCTCGATCTTACGCGAAATAAAACATTACGCTCGCTTAGTTCGAGGACAGTGTTTGGCCTTCGAACCTTTCCTTCGCGTATGAATGTATGACTACGGAAAGTTCCGTTATATAAATTCTGACCGGCTGCGGAGAAGGACGAGCAAGTATATACTCCAACTGGAAACCTCTGGTGGATTGAAAAGCTCGTTTGCGTCGATGTTTGGTTTGTATTTCGTTGCACACGCAGGCGCACACACCAACATCGACTGCCCCAAACGCGCTGACGTAAACCTCACTTGTTTATCGCTTTAAATAAACCTGCAGACTTTTACACCATTAGAATATTGGTTTATTCACACGCATAATTTAGTGCCTTCTTTTTTTTCTTTTTTTTAGTAAATAGAACGTTAGGAATCGCCCTGTCTGAAACGCGTTGAAGACTCCCCGGTTAGCGGTATACTGCAGTCGAGACAAGGGGTTGCATCTGTGATGCGGGTAGGCAAGCTTCTCGGTGTTCAAGCGTTCATACGACGTATTTTAACTTTCTTCCCGTAATTAATATTTGTAAGCAACATCTTCTGAGCCAGTCGCCCATTCTCGTCCCGAAGCCCTTCCCGAGCGGTGGCAGTTACTCCCCCCCCCCCCCCCCCCTTAAGACATTACTCTGCGTGCAATCTCAAAGCCGCAATCTCGTTGCTTCTACGTCCTACAAAAGTCAACAGGAGCCCATTGTATAGGTGCCAGCTCAGTGCGTCGTCGTACGCACTGGTAGTCCACCTGCGCTGCTGCTGCGTCCCCTTAAATGCGTTACGGCCCGGGAAGTTCGACAGCCAAAGTGATCCGCACTCGCTGTCCCAAATCGTTGGGCCGCCGATGTGAACCGGAACCTGGCAGGGAATTTCAGAAACTGCACCGTGTGGCATGGTAAGGAACAGAATTCCTCGAAACACGGAAGGCCTATTTTGCTTTCTTTCTCCCACACACGTTTTTGTTATGTACTTCGTTTTCTCCAAGAGCGTTCGTTTCCGTGTGTGGTTGGCCCTCTTCTATTTGTTTATTCATTTTCCCTTGTTCTTAATGCGCGATAAACTTTGGTAGGAGGTTTACTAATAGTACAGCCTCGTTCAATCGGGTGTAACTTGTTTACTGCAGTGGTCTACCTGTCCTACCGCAGCGAGTGCTGCATGTGTTTGTTTGCTGCGGCATGCAGTGTCTGACACCAAAAGCGAGTTGGCTGACCATGGCCGAGGCAGACTGTCTTAGCTTGTTTTTAGGGCGTGGAAAGGAGTGTTGCTGGAATGCAGCGCGGCGAAGTGACCTTACTGCCGCTTCAAGCAGCCGCTTCAATGGAGGTCGTTTTAGCGACTGCGTCGAATTATTATTGCCCGTACTGGTGGTTTTTGCCTCGCAGATACTATTCATCGAACTTCGAGCTATTATGCCTTAGGTGAAATAGTGACGAGAACGACGCAGCGTATAATTGTAGCCTTCGAAATTGCCGAGGCGGTCACCATGCTCATAGCAGCAATCATCAGGGTTGCTGCCATGAGCAACTCCCACACATGTTTTGAACATGTCTGCGAATGGTGTTTACATGACCATTGCGACAGAACCGTCATTCGAGGAAGACACAAGCTTCAGACAGTGACCCTGCAGAATGTCTCTTCTACGATGTACTAGCCATGTGACTGCGGCTTGAAGGGCCTCTCCGGCCTATAATGGGGGTCGTTAGTTTTATATACAAATCTTGTGGTAGGTTTCCGGGATGTCCTCGCGGAAGTGTCCTCGAAATTTCAGCTCGCGATTTCACGAATAAAGCGTAGAAAACGCCTCTGGACATTCCGTACTGCAGCTCACTCGATAAACGAACCCTGACGTAAGATGATCACTGATCAGGATGCCGTCTCCCTCGGGGATCTCCTTCCTTCGCCCTCCTCGGTCCCGACTGTTGTCATCGCGTCGGTGAAGTCGCGTCGCGTCGCTCAACCCATCTCGGGTTCATATTCGCACCAACAGTGCGTTATAAACAGGGACAGAAGAAGAGGTCACATAGAAGGACAAACCATAGCCTCCTTTATACGGAAATTGCCTGCCCGATTTCTGGCTTCCCCATGATTTGGCGCCGTTGCGCCTGCTTCACATAATGACAAACGACAAGTTTCCAAGTCGCCAAATTTCCGAACAATACAGAAGGACTAATAGATTGTACATTACAATATACTCCAATTCAAAAGAAGACTAAAGACACTTCTGTTGGGCAGTGACATTGTGTTCGGATATGTATGTATTTTATATCTTGATTAAATCATGTCCATATTTAATATTTCCCTTTTGATGTGTTAACAAATTTTCTGACTATTTTGATTCCATCATTATTTGTTAAAGAACCATCGTGTGGTAATTGATTGATCCTGTTTTCTTTTTTTTTCCTTTTTTTGTGAGTTGTATGTAACTTTATAGTTTCTTTTCGCTCTATTTTCGTGTGCAAAAAGCTGCGTACCTTACACTGCTGTGTTAGAACTGTAAAGGGGGCAGAGACCTCGTCAGGCATCACGCCTTTAGTATCTGCCCACCTCCCGGTCAATCGGGAAAAGAACGAATAAATAAAGAAAGAAAGAAACCATTGGCGCCAACTCCTCATACAATGGAGATGATGATCGTCTGCTGCGCGCTGCTACTACCGCAACGTACGTAATTCCAATACTTCGGAACGCATATTTCATAGCGGGTGAGCAGCAACATATTGTTTTGGAACACGAACGCTCGCACCGCAAAGAGTGTTGTGCAAGACGAAGGCTCACACTGCAAAGACTGGCGTTCAAACAGTGGGTGTGAAGGAATGGACGCCATAAGGGCTTGACGGCGGAACCCGACGATATAAGGCCTTCGAATTGCCTTCTGCCATAACAATATGCAGTTTCCAAAAGAGAATACATGTAGAGTACAGTAGGTATGACCCAACACGAATTACAAGGCAGGCATGCGAGAAGATGGTAAACTTTCATAATGTCAAAACAGCGAACACTGAAAGTATTTATTGCTGAGGTCAAGGACCAGGGTCCAGATGAAGAGCAGGTGAAGGGGAATTGCAACGGTCAGGGTTCTCTGGGGCTACAATCACTACAAAGTTCCCTAAGCTGTGTCGAAGGTGTTCGCTCTGTCAGGGCTCATGTTTCGTAATGACGTACTATGCCTGTCGTCAGGCGCCGGTCACTACTTCAGAGCTGCGAGAGCGCCGAAACACCTACGGTGGAAGGGGTTCCAGGGATGCCAACCCCCGTCTCCCAAGCGGACGCGGCGCGAATTACCACCGAAGTTAGGACGCACCCAGGTCGGGAGGCGCTACCTGAAGTCACCGGTGAGACATGGCTCTATAAAAACAATATTCAGTTGTGCAACAAAACCTTGTAAACTAAAATTTTATGCAAACATCACGCTCTTCTATTTTGTACTAATCTCGAATAAATTTTATACAAAAAGAGCCTTTTTCCTTATGTTTTTACTAAAAAAAAAGAGAGAAATGTTTTTTTTTAAGTTTATGGTGACGACAGTAAAGAAAAAAAGATTGAGCCGCCATCTTGGCACCTCGAGCCTGTGGGTTTTCGTACTCTGGGAATATTCAGTGACTCTAGCAGTAGCCATATAAAGCAACTTTCATGTTTCAAATCGTCGCTAAAGGGTGGCGTTGATATCGTATTTAGCTCGGTCTGGGTGGACGCCAGCGGTCCAGATTTCAAGGGTGAGTTTTCCCACTGAGTGCTCTATAGTAACGTTGACAAACCTGAAAACATCGCGTAGAGCTTCATTTACGGGTCTGCCTTATAAATCACAGCTTTTCTATATTTTCTTTTTCCTTTTTTTTACCGCGCTGGTGCAAGAAGTAGCAAACTGAATCCATTTTACGAAGAACACCATAACATCCTACGTCGACTGGATCACTAAAATGAAAAGCTTGAATATGCTAGCTGGGCCGAGAATTCTCGCGGCATCAGCGAACACGACCCAAATCCGTTTCGTCGACTCAGCGTCATTAGCGCGTCGCTGCGCGATGAATGAGAAGCAGCTGCGACAGCTTGTCCGGGAATAGCCTCGAGGAAGCCGTGCGCGGTCGCACGTGCGAGGTGCTGACGCGGTGTCTCAGTCGGCTGCACCCGCAACGCGGTCAGCGTGCCTGGGAGGTGCCGGCACGGCTGCAGAGGCTGTTCGTGCTCCGGCGTGACGTCGCTTAGCACACGCCGCCACCGCCGAAGAACATGCCCTGGCCTGGCAAGTTCCGCGTCTACACACTGCATGCATCACTTTTTTCCGCGATCATGACCTCAGCGATTTGTGCACCTCACCCTATGCTCGACCAGAATGTTCCGCGCGCGCTCGCCTGGCTCGTCGCACTATGCGCAGTAGCATCCGGAGTCCCGGGACTAGCGTGGATTGCGCCGACCACCGCTGGCGGCCGCGCGGAAGACGTCGGACTATATGGAGCCTTTCACTGATGGAACGTGAACGCCGAACTGCGGATGACGGCGTCCACGGCGTCCGCGACGTGAACGACTGCTGTCTACATGGGTGGATAACTAACATCAGTGGTTCAGTTCGTACTGGGCAGCAGCTTGTTCAGCCCCGTACTCTGACGTGACCTACTAGAATTTCGAATTTAGTTAGGGTCGGTCGTACGCACGCGTTAACTCTATATTCCAGGGCAGACAAGGAACCATTCGCAATTTAAAATTAAAACCCGACTTCACTCAACAGAACCAAGAAGGGGGCAACCGAACCACCAAAACTGAATAATGCACAGATATTTATTGGGGCCAGAACAGCCTTAAAAAAAACACAGTTTTGCAGCTTGTAGTCTTAACGTTCAGATCTATCAGTTAAGACGCTCGACGGAAAATCGTCGTTCAAAAACAATTCTTCTCTGCTATACTCGTAAAAAAAAAATCGTTGATGATGAAACGTTTTAAACTGTGTTTAGACACGCAAGAGATCAATATGGCCGTCGCGCTCTTCCACGCGGAACCATAGCACATAGAGCCACAAACAGGAGCAAAAATTACGAATTTAGCTGCGATATCAGCGTCGACCCGAAATTATGCCCGCTTCTGTTGGGCGTGTTTTAGGGGCAGACGGGCCCGCGAGTGGCCCACTGCACTTCCCTCGCTGGACTGTCCGCGCGCTGCTCCAGTTCCAGCTGGTGGAACGGAGAAGGCCGGGGCGATCGATTCTCATCAGCGTCCCCGGGTGGAGTCCTCCTTTGACCTCCCGCTGCTCGCTCTCGGGCGGTCCACCGAGGGCTCCCCAGCGCTCTAGGACCCCGGGCTTACTTGCGGGACCCGCGGTTAACGAGTGGCTTTGCTCATTATCTTCGACCCCCGTGTTAACGGCATGGCCCGTCTTTCTTCCGCGCATCCCTTGGGCCTTCTCTCTCTCTCTCTCTCTCTATCCTCGTGGCCTTGCCTTCGCATGCTCGCTATCTCTCGGGAGATTTGTGTACCTCGGCTCGAGGATTCGGAGGATTCGGAGATAGGTCGCAGTAGGTCAGAGAACTCGATACGTCCCACGCGCATTTCTACGGTAGCAGGGTTGAAGGCCGGTCCGCACACTTGCGACTGCTTACAACCGATTACGTTAAAACTTCTTGGGATCTCTTACGACGAGAGAACGCCCTTGCGTCATCTATCGAGTGGCCGTTTTAACACTCGCAATTGCCGGATGTTTCCTAATTCTTCGCGGATCATTCTCTCTTCGTTGCCTCGAAAAACTTTGTCGATGTTATAAAGAACTATTTCTCGTAGACAGTACATAGATTCTGATTTTGTCACTCAAATACTTCACTACCTTCTCGCTCTAGTGAAATGCAGTTCTAGGGCCATCTCATAGATGGCGCCAGCGTGCCAGTGCATTCTCTCGTCGAAAGAGACCGCAATAACTCGGTCGTAGGCACACGCAAGTGAGCGAACCAACCTTTAGTCTTCGTAGCGCCGTTCCTCGACATGTTCTGCGCTAAGGACATGATGACAAAATTTTCTGCGGACACGCCGCAAGCATGTTCAAAGCATGTTTGCTTCATACATGCTTGGAAACATACAGTTTTGTGTGACCAAATCGACAAGACTGTCATATATCACGTGAGAAACACGCATCGGGCAGTGTCCGCATGCAGACTGCCTTTTGTATGATGCAGTAGCAGTGTGGCCGCGGCTCTAGGCCACACGAGGAGCCATTTCTTTTGTGTCTTATTGTTTTTCTATTATGCGGGCATTATACTCTCCAGAAAGGCCTGCGGGTCTACGTCTCCGCTTAGCGCGCCCAAAGCGGGTTTGTAACGGATGACGAGGACGCAAAAAGGCGGCTCGGTTTGGAAACACGGACTCTGCAGGGCAGTGATGTTGCCAGGCTTGTGGGACATCCCGCTGATATCGGCAGATTCCTTCGCCAGTCTGGCAACGCTGCTTTCGTAGCCGACAAAAGCATATTTTCTTAACGCACGTGGATTGCTCCTACGTAAACCGAATTTCCGAGCCCACTTTCTTTTTTCTTTTTAAGTTGGTTTTGTCGTGTGTGTATCTGTGTCTGTAGAAGCAGGCTTGGTTGAAAGATGTAGCTGAATTTGTTTTTCATAAGGCTAGAAATTTCATGATTTCGTATAGCAGACCATTTGGATTGCACAGAATTGCAAAAGAAAACCAATCTATTAGGGGAGACGATGGAGTCGAAGATCTCACAACCAGCCGTCAGGCCTACGGCAAATGATGCCTCGTTACAATATATGCATCGTTTTCGAAGGCCCATTCCGGGCGGGCGTCTTCAAAGCGCGCTCTTAGTGCTAACGCGTAGTCCCGATTTGGCATTTGAACAAGTAGTGTTTTTTTATAGAAGGACATTAATATCGGGAGCTCGTGTCGCCGCTTCAAAGCGTGCTTTTTGCGCGCCCGCAGCCGTGTCAGATACTTTTCAAAAGTACATCGAGCAACATTGCCAGTCGCGATTTTTGGGGGAACGAAGCGTGCGATTGAATTCGACGAACGCTGACACTTTAGTTTCGTTTTCGATGCGGGCCTGGCCGAGTTCACGCCGAACACTAGCTGCGTTCGATTTACCTGCGCCTCCTGCACCAGTGCAGGAAAGTGGAGGGCGATGAACTTCCGGTCGTATCTCAATACATATACCGGAAGTACACCGCCCTACACTTTTCTGCAACGGTGCAGGAGGTTCAGGAAAATCGAACGGAGCTACTGACGCGGCCCTCGTGTCCAATACATACTCGGAGGATGTGCCCAAATAAAGGCGGAAAGACAATGGCGCGCACTTTTCAAAAGGGTCTATTGACTCTTCTGCCAGAGTCCGCAGTGTAGCATGACATGTAAAAGCAACATCACCTATACTTGTTTCAGCTTCGGTCCGAGCGCGGCCGATGTTATGAGCCGAAGGGCCAATCAAAGAGCCCAAAAAGCGCAGCGTCATGGCGTGCTGTCTGCTCTTGATAGGACTAGCCGGCGGAAGAGGGCGCACAGAGAGAGACGGCGAATACCGGCTGGTCCTATCAACTGCAGAGAGCACGCCATGACGTTGTGCCTCTTTCGCTGTTTGATTGGCCCTTCGGCTCATTACATCGACCGCGCTCGGACCGAAGCTGAAACGAAGTATGGACAGGAGGCCTCCGCACCCGTCATCACAATCAGATCGATCGAGGCGTGAGAGTGGGCACGAGTGCTCTGTCAATGTTCGGCCGGGGCTCGTGTCCAATCAGAGCGTCGAAGATCGGGCTCGGGCCCAGTAGCCGAGTTAGCGCCATCCGACTCTGGTGACGTTTCATAGAGGGAGAGGAGACTTTGCGGAGGCCTTCTTCTGTCTATAGGCTGCCGACGCTACGAGCTAATGGGACCAATCAAACAGCGTCAAAAGCGCAAGTTACGGGGTCTTTCATGTACATGATTGGTCCAGCGATGATAGAACGCGTAGAGAAATATGACAAACACCATGATGGTGCGCTTTTGATGCTGTTCTGATTGGCCCGTTCAGCACGTAACGTCGGCTGCGTCTGGACTTAAGCTGAAACGAAGTATATAGGTGGTGTTGGTAAAAGTCGGCACGAAGCGAATCATTCTCATGACGCAACGCAACTTTCTCGTGGTGGTCAAATATCGTTGCTATACTTCGTTTCAGCTTCGGTCCGAGCGCGGCCGATGCTCTGAGCCGAAGGGCCAATCAAACAGCGCAAAAAGCGCAGCGTCATGGCGTGTTCTCTGCGCTTGATAGGACTAGCCGGCGGAGGAGCACGCACAGGGAGACGGCGAATACCGGCTGGTCCTATCAACTGCATAAAGCACCCCATGACTTGTGCCTTTTTCGCTGTTTGATTGGCCCTTCGGCTCATAACATCGGCCGCGCTCGGACCTAAGCTGAAACGAAGTATAGTCGGTTTCACTCAAAGTTCGACCGGAGCCAACGCTACGAGGGAGCCAATCAAGCGGCTCCAAATGTGCATTGTCACGGCGTTCTTTTTCTTCGTTCGTCTGCAATCACCGACTGAAGCAATCACGCACGGTAAACGCGCCATGATTCTGCGCTCCTTTTTTTTATTTCAGTGTGTGATTGGTTTAGGCGTTGATAGCAAACTCACGTAGCAAGGAGCACCGTGACGAAGCACTAATGGCGCAATTTAATTGGCTTTTTCGGATGATAGCTTTGGCGGCGGTCGAAATCACGGAGGTTATAAGGGGCAGGAGGTGGCGTCCGTATTCTCCATACATGGAGCGAAGTGTAACGGAAGTTGGCGTGGCCACGAACTCTTCTCAACCAATGGGGAGCTCGTCAGTGGGTATGATTGGGGCAAACAACCCTCGTTGCCATGGCATTTTCGTGGCAACGCTGTTGTTTGCCCCAATATTTCATGGCAACGATGGCGGCGTCCACTGAATCGGTGTCGAACAGGCGATATTTGGAGCCCAACACTTGCCAGATCAGTAGGAAGTTGGCGTGTAGCGGACGCTCTCGACACCGCGCGACCGCGCCTGGAGCGTCGTCTCGAACGAGTCGTCGTAGCGCGGCTTTGGAAAGCGATCGCGTGTCAGTCGTCGTACGCACGAACGCTGAGAATGGCATCGCGGGTTGAGAAAGAAGTACGAACCCTGCTTCCAGAAGGTGTTGTTTTCACTCCGCCGTGATGAGAATGTGGGTTCGCATTGAAACATCTTTTGATGCGCCGATCGAATCGAAAGCCAGCCGCGACAGCGGGCAGATGAAGCAGACCGCTGGCACGGAGCAGACGTATAGCCTAAGCCTAACGACCGAGCGGAGAGCAGACGATGGGAACCTGGTTGAATTTAGTTTGGATGAAAGCGCGTCGGTGCGCAAGGCAGTCTGGGATTGGGTTCTTTTTCCGGCGTCAGGGGTATGACGTCATGCCGGGTCCTGCCCTATTTGAAGGTCCTTGGGTCGAAATTCAAGGATGGGTGGATGGACGTTAATGGCTACAGAGCCGTGTATAGAGAGAGTTTGGTCAATGGGAGGCGCCGGCAGAGCCAGGGCGTGCACCAGACTCGGAAAGAGGGCTTGGCATGCTCTCTTGACCAACCAGAAGCCGAAAAGAATCCCCTAGCGGTGGTAGCGAGAAACAGTTCTGATCAAAGGTATATGTTCGTATATGGTTTTGATAAGCGCGTAAGAGTGAAGTGTGGTAGCTCTTTGTGGTTGAACATAGGGCGCACGTGATGGTTTGATCGTGATCATGCAGAAAGATGTAAGAAACGAATGCGCCGCTCAACTCTGTTTTGCGCGGACAGAGTCTGACCGCTCGGACGGCACGATTCCCGGTTCTCGGCGCTTGGCGCAAGGATTATGTCGATCGTTCCGCTAGTCGAACTCTTCCACCATCATTTTGGATGAGCGTGATTGAAACATCACGTGTACCATATTTTCAGTCACCGAGTGTTACTCCAATGCAGTTATCAGGTTTGTTTCTCGCGATCATCGCCAGGGTATTATTTCCGGCTTCTGGTTGGTCACATTCCAATTTCTGAAGACGCCCTGGAACACGCCCAGCCCGCTTTCGGCTAATGGCACCTCCTCATTTGTCTCCTATACTTCCCAACGAATGGCCAAACTCTCCACATATACGGCTCTGAATGGCTATATATACCCTTTGTAACGGGCGGTAGCTTGCGCCACCTAGACTAAATGTAAAGAGACAAACGTATGATACCTGCCGCCCTTCGAAGCCAAGTGAAACGGAGTCTTGTTCATAGTTCCTCGAATGTGTCGCAGAACTGACGATGATGGCCTCGCTGGTTCGACAGCTCTAATTTGCACCTTCCTTGCCATAAGGTTGTTCTGAGCGGTAATTGCAACGTGACATTGGAATTACCGCTCCGATTGTCCGGAGCGGTAATTGCAACGAGTGTACAGGATCGAGGTCCGCAGAAGGGTGTTTCGATCGTATACACTCGTTGGTATTACTTGTCCCTTCGTCCTTCTCAAAAATAACCGGGCGGGTTATATATGTCACGCGCAACAATAATAATGCTCGATTTACTGTCGCAACGGAGAAGCCAGTCGGCCATATGTGCATTACGTGACGGGTTGCGTAAGCGCTTTGGAATGTGTTTTCTTTTTCTTCGTGACTATTTCAGCGCTTGTTATTGTGGCTATTTTCATTCGTGTCTTCGTACTTTCGGTTGATTGTCAGACTTTCGTAAGCACGGTTAGGTTACTCTAGCAGTACTTCGGCATACGCCTTCCTTCCCAGTGACGTAGCCGGAGGGGGGGGGGAGCTTATGGGGCTTCAGCTAGTGGTGCAGAACTATTGATTGTACAATCGATACTATCGGTAGTGGAAGCTAAATCTAACTATCGATAATGAAGCAAACTATCCATAGTTCCACTGATAGTCGACTATCGTGGGGCTATCGATAGTCTACTATTGTGAAACTGTCGATAGTAGACTATCGTGAAATTATCGATAGTATACTATGGATAGATGACTAGTGAAACTATCGACGGTCGACTATCGTGAAACTATCGATAGCCAACTATCGTAAAGCTAACGATAGCATTTTATTATGTGACGAAGAATGTCGAAAGTTAACTTAGGGAATGTCGTGAAGCTTGAAGAAAAACTCAACTGCAATTAGGGGCTTCCGAATATTTATTGAGAAACAATCGGAGAACTGTACAAATTCTGCTTAGAAACTATTGTCAATAAACTATTCAAAAACTGTCCATTGTATACTATCGAAAATGATGAATAAACGATATCGATCGCCCCTGATGACGCGTCGCAGAAATTGGAAACATGGCTTGAATATGATGTTATCGATGGTCATCGAATGCTAAAGTAGGGAAATATCGCTTTACCCAAATAAAAATTTTAATGCGCCGTGTCTTTTTTTTTCCTCGACCAAACAGGTTGCGAGCAAGAAAGCAAACAATCTGGTAATGTACAATTTGAAGTGTCTACACAACAAAATATTCGCTTACATTTATTGGCTTAAAAATGTTTATTTATACATTATGTGACGGCTTCTGTATCTTGAAGTTGTATTTTATACTAACAGGTAAATTATTTACCAACCACCGTTACTAAAATCTGCCAAAATAGAACCGAACAAAAAGTGGCAAGATATCACTGCAAACAAGCCTACTGACTGCTTTTGTCAACAGTTGATTCCAGATTTTCGGTATTTAGCTATTAATAATCATCAGACAAAAAAAATCCAGGTCCATGAAAGGTAATATGTGACAGGTAAATAATAAAAGAATACACAAGCGTGAAACAAACATGTGAAAACCTTTATGCTAAATGTCTTTCGGCGAGCGCTTTCTTTAACTTCAAGACACACATACACATGCACAAATCTGAATATCCTTGTTATTTTTACAAAGGCAGGTATACTAAAGCGCGAAACCTGATATCTAAACCCCAGAAGTACACAAAATATGGGCACAAAAAAAAGTAGCAAAACGCCCTTTATGTTTCATATATAAATTCATTGTACGAGAATAGCTTTAGTTTCCCTTCGATTTCATGTTTTTCCTACAACCTCGCTTTGCCTGCCCGTTTATAACTGTCGTCATACTCTTTTTGGATTGTTCTTTCATTTTCTTTGCACTCGATAGTTTTCTGAAAGTTGACTTGCGATAGTGTAGATAGACAACCAAAAGTCAACTATCGATAGTACTATTGATAGTTGAATTTCGGTTGACCATCGATAATTCACTATCGATGGTTTTCGACACTATCCACAATCAAAAAAAAAACTAACGATAGTATCGAGAGTCAATTTTTCGATAATTTTGCACCAACAACTTCAGCCCCCCCCTCCCCCTCCCCACATCCCAGGTCATGGACATCCTATAGTCGGTGACAGGTCAAGAACGAAGTGGAAGCTCCTCCCACCTCTTTCCACTCTAGTAGAGCGAACGCTGGAAAGGAGGCGACCTCTCCTCTCCACCGTTCACTCCGCTGAAGTGGAAAGGGGTGGGAGGGGCTTCCACTTCGTTCTTGACCCTGTCACCGACTATAGGCACCTCTTCCTCCCCCCCCCCTTTACTCCGAAAGATATTCTTGGCAGCGCCACTCTTTCTTCTTAGCTGTTCTATTCACTTTTTGTTCGCTAATTTTTTAGTTTGTTGTATAGTCTCCGATTAATGTTTTTTTACACGTGAGGAGAGCGCTTATTGAGATCTCAATTTCTTGTTTTTATTATATAATTGAACATATCTAAAAAAATCATAACTCTAGCACAGCGTGGGTGAAAAAATAAAAAAATTAGCACGGTAATTAACAGATGAAATTAGGATTCTTGTGAAAGCCAGGACTTGATAAAAAAAAACAGACACCGTGCAAGTTCAAATCGATATGTTATTCGCAATTCACTCTCAAACTCAGAATGACATCAGTCTTTCATATATTTTTTTCTCTTCAGATTAAAGAAAAAAGAAAATAGAAATGCTCCCACTGCGAAAACGTGTATTCATTATGTCCTAACATGAATCTACGAGACATTACTTACTTTAATAAAAGGTAGTCATCTTTAGGTACTTGTGTTTTATAGAGTTAAGAAGAAAATCAGGCCCTGGCAGCACTTGTGGTTCTCCTTAGGGCCACTGCCTTTGGGAGTACCACGTTCGCGGCGAGACGTTCTACCGCGAAGCTGGTTCGTACTCGCGTGGCATGCTGCTCGTCGAGCGCAATGAGACACCAGTCACGTTGGTAACGGTGATACACTCTGTTTATTCACAATACAAAACAAATACAAAAGACACGGCTATAAGCTGGTGAACGCCGTCGGAGTGGAGGTGGTCCACGGCCGAACGGTCGGTCACAAAGGTACAAAGGACGGGGTAAAACGCTCACCGGTGCACCGGACGATTCCCCGTTGTCGCCGCCGCCGAAATCCCAGGAAGAAGTCGTCGAGATCCCGCTGTCCGTTGGGTTTAAGATAACAGCGGGGCGAAGTGGCCAATCAAGGAGCGACACGTCGATCTCCTTTCTGCGGGGGTTCATTACGGAAACGCCCCAAAGGGGAGAGGAGGAAGCCACTGACAGTGGTAAGCAGCGCCACCTCTCGCTACGCCAGCGCGGCCGCCACGGCGAGCCAAAACGCTGACGCGACAGAATGTTGAGGGATCACAATCCTCACACACTATGAACATTGCGTCGAACTTAAATATGCAAAAATTATTAAAACTATTTTTTTTTCTTTTTTTCTGTACGGTTTGAATTTTTGTTTTGCTGAAAAGGGAATAGAGTAATATATCGCCATGACCATTATGAAAGAAATAAAAAAATTCAGCCGCTTTATGTAGCACGTGCAATTCTTTAAACTCAAGTAGGACCAAACCTGATAGTGTTTGGACAAGGTGTGGGTATGTTGGTCCAAAACCGCATGACACGTGTCTGGTGCTGTAGGCTTCACTCCCTGGTTATTGGTTTGTCACCTGGCATATTTGGGCCTCAATCCCCGAGGAGCGAATGCCCAAGTTAGTCTTCACTGTTGGTTGTTCGGTTGTGGCCTGGCAGCTGTGGTTCGTGTTTGGCGCTTCGGCACCCCCGTGGCGATCCAGTGAAAAACTAAGCTTCGTCTTCTTTTGACTGGCTATAATTTGGCGCTGAGTCAAAGTGTCTTCGCCTTAACTAGCGCCATGGAACAAAACCCCATTATTCCCAAGGTAGGGACCTTGGATTGCCAAGCTTGGGCTATGTGAAGTCTATCTTTTTCGTGCTGCCTCAGGTAGATTTCGTTCCTGTAATAGTTTAGAATAAAAATCCTACGAAATTAAGACCGAGACACCATCAAGGATGGCTCCGTCTACATCTCAATAAAGAGGACAGCCATCGGTAAAACCTCCGCAGTGCGCCAAGGTTTGTTGAGGCTGCCGAAAGTTTAACGTACACAACCATGAGATTGTGTAAAAACGTATTCATAAGAATATCAGCTTAAACAGAGAAAGAAACAGCCCTTTGCGCAAAGTTTACGCCGTGTGGCAAAGCATATGAACTTCGGTCGTATCCGAACGTTCTGACAAAGCGAGCTTAAACGCACCGGTCACTTTTTTGCTCTCAAGGTATATCCCCGTTTGACGAATGTAAAAACGAAAACCCTGTCATTTTGAAACGAAAGGCGAACATTCACAATCGATGCGGCACGAGGTTCGTCAGTGTGGCTTTGAACTTAAACTCCTCATTCCGCCAATTTGCATAAAAATATAGGCGAGCTCAAAAACATTAAAAAAAAAACACAAGAGCTGATGTTTAATTCGATACAGGCTCGTCGCCGAGTTACCGTCTCGACAGGTTGAACGAACGTGGCGTGGCGGAGGCGGAACAGTAAGTTTTGCATTTCTAATTTGAAAATAAGCTCAAGTAAAGGCCGATACTGCAGCTTCCATACGCGCACACCTCCTACTGTCATCTGGGCATGGCCCGCATAGAATTCTGTCCCGTCTCTTGGGTAAACACACGGAAGGAATACCGACATTACGAATTTGCATACGCTCTAAGAAAATGCTAATATTTTAAACTTGGGACTTTTGGCATTACGTTAAACAGAAACAATATGAGTTTTAATGTGTATGTAAATTCTAAATACAGTCTTACTTTTTTTAGGCTGAAAAATATTTATGCATTGTACTAAAAATCATTGTGTTTATTTTTTTATTTTTATGAGAATGGAGTGCACGAAACTGAGACCTACGAAGTGAGTGTCGGGTGAGCGATATTGATTTCATAATTGGCTTGTAAAGGTGGTCGCATTTTCGTGCTCCGCCGAGGCGGCGTTTTGTTTCGGAGAATTTGTTTATACTTCCCGGTACGTGCTGAACCTAGTTTTTCCACCACGAGCGGACTTTCACCTTTCCCACGACGGGTCATTGCCCTTACGTCTTTCCCCTAACCCAAGGAAAAGGGCATCCACACGCAAATCCACGTGGCCAGCTGAGCCCGTAAGAGCGCTTCTCAACGGCTCGTCATTTCGTAAACTAGACGCATTGCCGTGGCCGAGTCTTGAGTGCGAGCCACTGCGGCAGAAATCTCGGATCATACTCCGGTGGTTTGGGATACTAGCCGGAGTGGCCCCGAGCGCGACCCAAGTTTACGCGCAGACGTAAGCACAGCATCGGGTGAACCCCGCAAGGTGGCCTCCGTACAGGGTGTATTCACTGGCGGCCATATCCGTGTGCGCTAATGCTGAGCACGTGCTGATGGCTAGCCTCCACAGTTATTTTGCAACGTGCACCCCGCACCATCAAGATTGCCGGTCTTGGCAGCCTATTAATGTGAGCTCGTTCTGAGCGTGCGCTCTAAACAGTGACCCCAAATATGGCGGCCAGTGAATACGCCCTATTCTTGGAATCCTGCGTGGCCCTCCGCTATACGCTCGCGTTCGCGAGACGCATGTGAGTTTTGTCTGGCATATGTCCTCCGTTCATATTTTGTTTAGCCTACCCAATCTTCGCGCTCCGTGGCGGAAGAATCGTTTTCCTGGCGAATCACGCCTTTGGCGATTCTCGCCGGGATCATCGGAGTCGGTTTATTTTCTACGAACATAAGCAACCCAAAATTTGTGTTTTGGCGTTTAAGTTCTAAACCGTGGGACCTCACCTTTTGGTCTCCCGGTGTGGCTGGTGACCTTCCGTCCGATTGCTCGAACGTGCGTCGTGGCCTCTATCCAACAGGATTCTAACTAGACCTGTAGTGGGCGCTACTAAGGTGATGGTGTTTTTGTTATTGCTCCCCAGAGGACACCATCATTTACAGAGCGCTTATATAAGGAGCGGCGCGTGGAAATAAAATGGCTTTTTGGTTGTGGTCACGAGCTGGGCTGCTGTCACTTGGCCGTCGTCCGTTCCGAACGTTCCGAACAAGACCCTGATTGCATACAGCAGGTTTCGGCGCACTGTCGTAACCCCTGACCGGGCGGGGAGGCCACCGAGTCAAGCGTGTGGATCATGCCATTCAGAACGTTTTCGACAACAAGTTGAGTTTTAACGGACCTGTGCGCGGGCCTACTCTGCTGCGGCGCGCCGCGTTGCTCCTGTCGTACGCGACGGCCCTTAAAGCAATGAACACATGAACAGTGAAACTGGGTGCCGCGCACGGCTCGGTTGGCGAAAACGTCCGCGAGAAATCCGGCGGCTACGATTGGACGGTGCAAAGGTCAAGTGCGGCGTTGGCCAATGACGGCCGCCGGATTTCTCGCCGACCCTTTCGCCAGGTCTCTGGACAAGGGCCCCAGATCTGAGCGACCTGGGGCCGCAGGGAAGTGACGTAGAGACGCCGGCACTGGTTGCTATGGATACTGCCGCATTTTTATCGCTCATGTGTTCCCTGCAAAGGCCGCCGCGCACTACAGAAGTAAAACGGTGCATCGCTCATGTGTTCCCTTCAAAGGCCGCCGCGCACTACAGAAGTAAAACGGTGCAGCGCTCATGTGTTCCCTCCTCTCCGGCTACAAGTTAGCCTCCGTCCTGGCCGTACGCGGGCGGCGGGAGGACACTTGACGCCGAGGCGTCCGTCCCGTAACTGTTAAACTACGCTGCAACTAGTTCCAGTTGTTTACATTTTCGCTATATTATGCAATCGCTTTTTGTCTCAGTATCGTTTCATGAGTTGTATATAATACAACTTCGCCTCCAAGTCCCCCTCCTCCCCCCCCCCGGTGCCCAACGGTAGTCAACTCCAAGGTGCCCATCCAGGTCCGTGACAGAACAACCTAACATCTCTACTCCGGCCACTATGCCTGTTCTAGTTGTATCAGCATGCCAGAAAAGTCCCTCCTTTTTTTACTTTTTTTCTCCTTTTTTTTGGTAGAGTTTGAGCAGTGCCGCTCTCGTATTGTTCCCAAACGTTTTCGCGCAAACGAAGAAATGCTATACCGGCCTGAATAGTTCTTTGTGGTCGTCCCTTTGCTTGCTCTGTTCTTTCTTCCACTCTTTCTTCACCTCGATGCCGTTCATTCTCATAAACGCGTGTGGCCTCAACGCCACCATACGATTCTTCCGTCCAATATTTCGGCGTGTATACGGAAGGAAACAAAAAGGTAGAAAGAAATGTAAGCGTCCAAAAGCGAGAAATGAAACAAGAAAGAAAAAAAAGGCAGAAATAGAGGTGCACCAAAATAAAAATAAATATAGTGTGTTATTGCTTTTAATATTTCTCGCTGGCTTTGTGTGTTTGCTTGTTTATCGCCATCCCGAGATGCAAGTCAGCTTTACCGGAAAGAGCTGTATAAAAAGGCCCCTGTTTGTGTTCCTGACTCCCGTGGAAATAATCATATTGCCGCGGGCGCAGCCTGCGGCAATATGATCATTCCCAGTGGACACCGGAATATGATATGAATATGATCATAACCAGTGGACACCGGAGCAGTGCCTTCAGAACGTCTACTTCGCTCTGGAAGGCACGGCACGCACCTGGTTCGAGAACCACGAAGCGTCGATTTCGTCGTGGGAAGAATTCCAGGCCGAGCTGCGACGCACCTTTGCCAACCAGCAGCGACGACAGCGTGCCGAAGAACTTCTCAAGCAAGACACCAAGGGCCAAACGAGAGCGTCACAAGCTTCGTCGAAGACGTTCTCCGCCTCATGAACCGCGCCGACCCAAACGCTCCCGAAGAGAAAAGTTGCGGGTCCTAATGCGGGGCGTGAAAGAAAACATCTTCGGGGGCCTCGTGCGGAGCCGCCTACCACCGTCGAAGGTTTCATCACTGAGGCCACCAACATCGAACGTGCCCTTCACGCGCGAGCCTCACACTACCAGAGACTTCCCGGCTTCGCTGCACTCTCGCCGTCCAGCTACAGCATCCCGGACATCCGCGACATCATCCGGGACGTCGTCCGGGAGGAAATCGAGAAGTTCCTGCCTGCTGCCCATCAGCCTGCTTCGCTCTCAGTAGCCGAAGTTGTCCGCGAGGAAGTTCAGCGGGCGTTCCACCCTGAGGCTCCTGCCAGCGTAACGGCATCCGAGGAGCCCTCCCTGACCTACGCGGCGGTAGCTCGGAGACTGGCGCCAGCTGCCCGGCAGTATTCCACGCCGCCCCGACGCGAGCCAGAGCCGCAGACCTTCCGACGTCGGGAAGGGCAGCCCCAGCTCGTCCGTACTGAACAACCGGCGCCTAGAAAGACGGATGTGTGGCGCACGGCCGATCGACGCCCGCTGTGCTACCACTGCGGTGAAGCGGACCATATCTACCGTCGATGCCCCTACCGCCAGCTGGGCCTACGAGGGTTTGCGCCCAACGACCCTCGACCACGTCTTGGAGAGCGACCTCGGGACATCGAGGACTACCTCCGCGGCTCGTCATCTCCTGAGTCGTCTTCCCGCCGAGGATTCCGTTCACCGTCTCCGCAACGCTC
>JAZHYW010045334.1:0-16322 GCA_037355805.1 Ixodes ricinus | reverse complement strand
TTCACTTGTACTTCGTTTCAATTTAGTAACCACTAAAGTTAACGACACTTGATAACGAAAATGACGCAGGTGTCGCGCGCGAGTGGCATACTAAGACCATAGTAATTCGTAACATTGAAAGCGGTAGGACTGCATGAGTGATTCATTGGAAAATGAATTCTGGTGTTATGTCCAGCTAGTCCGTTTAGTAACGCTGCAGGAACTGTTTAACGGAAGAGATTGATTGCCATGAAAATGATCTACAAAATGGGATGTCGCCGCCTAAAATCTGTGTCTTGAGTTGCACCGTGAAGAGCTTCTTTTCTAGTTTCAGTCAAACTCAGTACATTTATGTTATGAAGTCTTAATTGCCGATTTATGTAGCGATAAAAGTCTATATTTGCATAGGAATCGCTTTTTAGATTGATATTTCTCTTGCCAGTGAATGCCAACACAACCGATCGGCCCCCCCCCCCCCCCCCCCCCCCGTGCACATTTCCCGCTACCAATCTAGCCGTTTAGAGCTGACCGCATGAGCAATATGGTATACATGCGAGAAGTCGTTGCACGACGGTTGGTTGTCCTCTGGCGAAGATGCGTCAAGAATTTCCGTTTCTTCTTTTGCTTACATTGAGGGCCAGAGGAAAAGGAAAAACGCGTGGCCACCACATGTGACGGTTACGGCAACGGATGCAAGGCCAACGGGACTATATATGACCTTCACTTTTCTTTCTTCATTATATTGCCGGTCACTTTATTTTGTCACTTAGTCAAAAGTTAGGCTATTGCTCAATTGCTCTCGACCGAATTCGAGGGAGACCTTATCACTGGCTGACCAGAAAGTGCACGTGAGTCCCATTCTGAAAGCGCCCGTCCATAGAAAAACTAAAATATTTTTTTGGTCCCTCGATAACGCACTCAAAACTCGACTCCACTTTTTTTCTTTTACTCAGCGTTTTTAAAGTTGGAAAATAGAAGAAGCAAGAATCACACACACACAAAAAAGAACAAGACTGGAAGAAATCGCGAGAGCTGTTGTCACCGGAGGAGAGGATGATTCGAGCTAACAATTCAGGAATGTGTCCTTCCTAAGTCGTGGCTACACCCATTGTGGCCGCCAGAAGACGAGGTCATGGACTATCGGCGTTAACCCCCAATACAACCCAACACAGATGGTGTGTTGGGCGGAGAAAAGTTACAAAGAAAAAGACGAAGAGTATTACTCGGAAGTTTTACGAGCTCGGACAGGTGTGCAGCGCGACTCAGTGCTGCTGAGTAAGTGAGCGTGAATTCATACACGGTTCAAAAGTTAAACATCCAGGTTCTTGTTCACGGCCTTTGGAGACGTGTGTGCACCGAAAGCGTCGCCGTGGTCGGCCTCCACGATTGTTCAAACGCTTGAGTTATATGAATTCTACTTTTATGAACGAGATAAGAGGAACGTCCGACTGTCAACTTTCATGCTGTTGGCTTGGGGCGCGCTGACTCCCAAGTTTTCACCGCACTTTTACACACGCCGTCGAAATTGTCGCTGGCAATCGATAACCGCGGTCGCTACGTGACGGATAGGGACCAGAAAAAGGGGAGCCAACGAAACACCTCGTCGTCAATTTCCGTCGTTGGCGAGGTTTCTCAGCGGAGTCCGTGTGTATTTCGCATACGCACCTCCTGGCCTGCTAAATTTAGCGCGAATATTTATCCGATAAATTTGGCGGGGTAATCCGAGTGTCGTGACATTGTGGTGTTTTAGTGTCACCCGACGTCATGTCGCGGGACGCCACGTCTTACCGCTAATGTATAGGCAGGGGAAAATTCCTCCGTTCAAAATTTGAGTGGGAAATGTATGCGCGAAAATGCCGTCAGCGGGATGTCACTGTTCGACTTGATGTGACACGTGTCGCGTGACGTCGTGGCACCACGTGACGTCCGGGACGTAAGCCCGCAGCGTGTTTTGACCTGTCGCGGCAGTTCATTTACGGGACACGGCAACGCATTGTATTAACGCAGCACGTGTTTTTCTGCAGCCGAATTCGACGAGAACCGTACGAAGAACCGTCACGAAGGAGCGTCACGAAGGAGCGTCACGTCAATTCCCACGCAAAATGAGACGGGAAATCGATGTCCTGTAACGTCAATTTCCCCGCTAAATTCAGAGGGGAAATGGAAATCACGCGACCACAAGATGTGATGTCAAGATGTGATGTGATGACCACAAGATGTGATTTCCCCGCCGAATTCGGCGGGGAAATTTACGCCACGTGGCCACATCAATGCGACCTCGAGGCGTGACGTCCTGCTAAATTTAACGAAGAAATTGACGTCACGTGAGCGCGTCGTGTGACGTCAAGTCACGTAAGCGTCAATTTCTTCGAGGGCGGATGGTTCTTCGTGGTGGTATAGTTTGCGCTCATCACGTTCTCTGCTCCCGGTCCCACTGAGCGCGACTCAAGCTTGCATATTTATTCTCTCCTCAGCGTGCAGACGTCAAGTCCGCGAGTCTGTCCCTGTGCCGAGCGCCGTTTTGCATAATGAATCGCTCGTACGCGAACGAAGTTCGAAGGCTATTTGCATGGTTACTGTCCGACTGCGTTTGACTGCGTTGCGAGGCCTGACGTCGAGGTACAACCGCCAGTTACCAGGACATACGGGCTTCGTGTGAAACGTTGCAACCGTTTCCATTATGTATAGTAGCTTCGCACTCGGCAAGCGAAGTACGGATGTCACGACAACTTGCAGACATTGCAAACACGGCTGTGTTTGGCTACTTTAGGTAGCCATCTTGAATTTGTATAAACATACGACTTTAGCTTTTATTAATTTTGATACATAAATGAAAATACGTGAAAACCGTCCTAAATCACTTCTAAACAATATGCAAAAAAAAAATCCTCATTGAAAGACGGAAAAACATAATTACGAAGTGAAAATCGCGTGCCGGTTTTATATTTCTTAATTCCGTTATTCTTATCCATTTGATAAACTACTCAACTCGACGAAACATAAATTTACGGTTTCGATTTTTGATGTTTTACTATCAACTGTGCCTTATGAATGCGATGTCATTCTCGCAGCAGCTAGCTTATTTTGAAACACGTTTAATTTAGTAAATCGAAAGAAAAGGAGCCGGATGAATATCTTATTTCCATCAATATGAATCATTATGAATCAACAACTTGCCCAACTTTCTACCCTCATCTTATTTCCCATGAAATCAGTATTAAGAATTGTTAGGAAAAAAAGCGAACTTTAAAGGGATACTGAAATAAACATCGAAATATACTTCTCACGTTTAGAAACACGTTAAACATGATCAACCCTTTCAACGCGTAATTGTGGAAGCTGCGCCTGCTTTCTGGCGACACGTAAACCAGCGCGTCACACAAAAATTATAACCTGCAGCATAAAAGAAGTAGTTCATACTTTATTGTAACATGTCTGTTAGTACCTTCATCGAGTTAGATTGAACGGATTATCAATTCTGAAGAGTTAAAGTAACATTTGTTAATTTCGAAGCAAGAAAAAATTTGCGCGGAAATATAAATTATAAAGTGTAAACAAACACGGGTAAGGATTTTATGGTTAATGCACGTGGAGAATGTATTATAAACAGTAAACCGACAAGTTGCAAAATATAGTATAGTTTAAAGTAGTAAACACTACGAACTGGTACACTTAAAATGGAGGGCGTGCTGGCATGGACCATAGGTAGAACACAAGGCACAAGGACGGACATTCACAATATGTTTTTTGTGAAATATAATGTTGTTATTGCTTTGTTTCTTCAGAACCTGGTCAGTACAGGAGTACCGTGTTTTACTGAGATAACTTCGAATATACCAGCATGCAGCCGTTGCGATGGGCACATTAAAGTGCTCGATTGCTAATCTAGGAGCGTATACGAACCTTGACGTTTTAAAGAAAGACGCTCGTAAGAGGTACATTTTGTACCATATATTACGCAGCACATTCCATCTAAAAAGAAAAAAAACAGATTAAAAGCGAACAAGTAAGGGTATTAGGAAAAGACTAACTTCAATGTTTTGCGAAAATGTACGCGAATGAAGATTGGCTTCATCGAATTACGCGTTCCAGCTGAAAACATCTTGGAGGCAGCTATTAAACAATGCGTTATCTGGGTGGAAGGCGGAATACAGGGTACGTATAAGGTTCCAGATTGTCGGTAATGAATATCTTCAGATGAAGAAAAAGAAAAGAAGAAAAGATCTGGAATTACATTTTGTTGTCACATGCCATTTTACATCTTTCTTCACTCATGTACGCTATCTGAAAACCCAAACGATCATAGTAATTTACCATTGCGTCAAATAAATGAAGGTATTTAATTACTTCGAAGAAACATTACAGAAGCTTTAGAGAGGCAACCGACATTTCGATACGAGACTTAAATCTTTTTAGGAAGTTTTCTTCCTACCAGATTCACTGCCTTCGTGCAAAGTGTTTAAATGTCATGGACGCTAAATGAAATTAAAGGGGCCAGGCAACGATACTGGATAGGAATGTCTTTCACTTTACACGAGTTAACTGGCACTAGTGGGACAAAAGAGTACTCGCACGCTACGCCACTGACCATGAAGCTTCTTTTGTCGCCGCGTAATTTCAAAAATAAGAGCGGACCTTTTTGTTTAGCTTTTTCTTCTTCTTTTTTTGAAGTTTTTCTTTCGTGAGATATGATGACGAAGTTTTGGGGACCACATTTTTGGCGTTGTCAACAATGGCATCCCCGGGATTTCTTTATAACCGCGGTTTTTTCTTATTAATTCACTGAGTTGACGCTGTCATGACTCGTAATTTAATTTATTCTGCCGTAAACTGAAAACAACTACACCTAGGGTGTTACGTGGGGGAATCTGTGCCGTTGACGCTGTTTTTCAAACTTAAGGCACTCGTAGACTATGAAAGGAGTCTGTCAAAAAATATGACTTCTCATAATCTTAATAGTGGCAAAATAAAGTATTAATGTAGACTAAAATGCTACAGCCTTCGACTGGTTATGCCAAATACTCGGAGGTGGATATACACAGGAGCAATATAGGGATCACAAATACTCAAACATTTCTTCCAAGGACGCCGAACGATCATGCCGCACATAACCTCATTCAATAGAATACTATGCGTAAGTTATGGTCAGTTCACTTATTGTAACATTTTGTTATTGGTTTCAATAACAAGACGTCTCTATGCTTGGCATAGAGACGTCTTGAAAAAGAGTCTAGACCAGGGGTCTCAAACTCATTCAAGTGTGGGGGCCAGATTGCCCACCCCCAAAAGAACGAGGGCCAAAGGAAAGCCCCCCCCCCCCCCCCCCCCTTCTCCGTTAACGCTCGTCCTTTCGGGGCAATGTTTTGCTATTTTGGGACAAAAATATAAACAAACCGCAATGTTGTTTCACGGTGCAAACGTCGATTGTCCCAGTAACACCCATAGAGTTTCTAGAGAAGGAACCTTGTGCTTGCTACTTTTTGTAAGCTCACCGTTTTGCCATCTTTAGCTTTCATCTGCATATATGACTACATTGGGCCCACGCCTGATGTTATAAGAAGATTTAAAATACGAACATAATGGCAGTTTTTAATAGATCGATTTAATAGATCGTGCTTGACCCGTTGCACAAATCAATAGGCTAAACAGGCATAAAAAATATCTTCATATGGCAGTTTTTTCTTTCCTCGGGATTATTATAGCAGCATTATAAGATAATACTTCCATTTTAAATGTATTTCTGTCAGCTAGAAGTTTGAGCTCATAGCTTTATCGGCAGTTGCTCATGCTGAGCAAAAGTTTGTGCAGCCGGGCTGCATCCCTGAGAAAAGAGCTCGCTTTTGTTGCCTAACAAGGGTAGTGCCGTTCCGGTTGACTTACATGAGAAAGGGCCGAGAAGCAAATATTTAGGCGAAGTAGTACTCCGTTCAAAAGAAAACAGAATAGTACAAAATGTGTGAGCAAGTTATATGAGCAGAGCTCTTTTTCAAGCGAAAATGAATCGACAATATGGAACTATTATTAATGGCGCTCGAGGCATTGGAACGGGGGCTCGAATCCGCGGGAGGCTTGCGGGCCGCATCCCAGAAGAGTCGCGGGCCGCATGCGGCCCGCGGGCCGCGTGTTTGAGACCCCTGGTCTAGACGGATTAAATGTTTGTTTTCTTTCCCTGGAACCCTGTATTATGTACAATGCGCGACACTGTTAGCGCGAACAGGCTGTCCATTTCTTCTGGCTATGCGGAGCTAAAATTGTCTGGTTCTTGCACAGGGGTTGCGATGATGTCAGGGGGGATCGGTGGCCGAGTGGGCTAGCGCACACTAGCTGGGAGCACGTTGAGCGAAAGCACGCGTTGCAGAACCCAGGGATCTGGATTCTGGATTCAGTCGCACCCTGCCCGCTTCTATCTGGGTGATCATCGTACCGGCGTGCGGTCGTGTTTCACTACCGCGTGACGCACGTTAAAGACTCAACACTGTCAAGAAACAAGGGTGTATCGTTACACCCAGGGGTGGATGCAGGAATTTCCTGAGGGGGGGGGGGTCAGGTGTTGGTCAGCGTGCCATATGTTTAGGAACCCCTCCCCCTCTCCCTCGTTTCACGCCCTAAATTTTGCACGTGTAGAAATCAAGAGGGGGGTCAGGACATCCGGACCCCCTCTAAATCCGCCCCTGGTTACACCCTTTGTCCCATATAATACACCCCAAAATTTCAATTCTGCGTACAGCGCCCTACAGTCGAACAGACGGCCCCAAATTTTACGAGGGGCTTGATAACGGTGCTATATAACTTTTTAAATAGCTAAAGCACGTATCAAAGACCACATAACGAAAACACCGAGTTTTTACAGTAGGGCCAAGAAAACCCCGATTATTTGTTTTGTAGTCAGTAAAACGTACATCAGCTATTTTAATAAGTTGTACCACACGGCTATCAAGCTCCCTCGTAAAATTTTGGGCCGAATGTATTAATGCGCTGTGGCATTACGCAATGCAAGCATCACGCTTTGCATTGCGTAATGCCACAGCGAAGACTTCATTTTCAGGTCTAAACAGATGTTCCGCCTCATCATTCGCTGAGCTGATTTCCTAGATCGCAATGATTGGCTCTCTGTGTGTTTTGCGGGAAAGCAGACGGACAGGCATTTCTTAGAGTGTAGCGGTTGTCCTGCACTGGCTAAATGTCTGACCTACAGCTGGGAGACAATAGACCATTTGCTGAATTACCCAAGCATCAAGGAGAATGCAGGGATTGGTGTTCCACGCGCCGCACGTGCTGGCCTCAGCAGTAGTAAATTTTCTAAAGCAAATACTTAATTAAAACAAATGGCATCTTGCACGCGCGTTCGTCAACGCTTTCTTTTGGTTATTTACTTCGAATCTTTTATATAGGGAAGGCGTGCGCGTGTGGCGCCTGGAACACTCAATCCCTGCATTCTCCTTGATGCTTGGGTAAGACAGCAAATGGTCTATTCGTCCGTTGAGTCAGACTAAGTTTTACTCTGTATGAACATACACACACCCAAATTTTTTTCTCTCGATGATGTCACAACGCTAGGCTCTTATTGGCTGGTTGAAAACAATAGTGGGTAGACCACAAGGCATCTTGCATTGAGGTCTACCCGCTATTGTTTTCAATCAAAGCTAATCAGAGCTCGGCGTCGTTCTGACATCACCGCCACCCCTGCGCAAGAGGCAGACGACTTGCTCTGCGCATATTTTGTTATAAGGACCACTAACTAACCCATTAGTTAATTTTGATATCAGTTAATATATTACGACTGCTCTTTTGAGTGGTTTCTCTTTTTTTTGCCTGGTAGGCAGAACGTGCTGTTTGTTTAATTTAAATTCGCGTAGGTGCTGACCCCGCCCCTATAATTGGACGTAAATAGTCGCAATGCGGTTACCTTTGGGTCTATTTAGGTAGCGTGTTCTTTCTGATTCATTAAGGTTCTAGAAAGGTCGCGACCCACACTTCAATGGAGGCCCCAATTAATTCGAGTCCCGACTATCGATCCTTTTTTTCTCCCTTGACCACAATAAACAAAGAAAAAGCTATTTAGCAGAAACTTTTTTCAAAAGTGGGAGCAGTTCGGCGAAAGAGCACGAGCGTTTCTGTTTTGGGTCTAAGAAACCTTTAAACATGGCTTGCATTGACATCAGCGGCCATTCCGTGGACTTGCTGCTGAGCGAGTACCTATGCAGGATGCATTCGCGCTACTGAATTTGACTTTTCTCGGCGAGAACAAGTAGAAATGTCCGCCATCATGTTGTGATGACGGTCACGCGGAAGCCATGTGCGTACAACACATGCTCGCACGAGGGAGTACGGAGAGGAGAAATAAATGACGAGCGATTGCTCCAGCTTCCCTAGTGTTTCTCTTCATCTTTATTTCAGGCTTACCTTGACCCAAAGCAGGCTTCATGATGACTCGTTTAGAGACCCCATGATAGGGAATCGCAACGGAATCAGACGTCGCTGGATCAGTTCGAAAACCGGCAGCACGTTGACCACGAACTCAACTCTCCTACGTCACGCCGCGGTGGTGGCGCGTCGGGCGCACTTCCGGTCTGGGGCGGTGGGCAGAAGTCGCCGTGCGAGACATGCATTCCTGTGTTCTTTTGAAAGAAACCAGACAAAAAACCTGCCTTCTCGTCAAAATGCTGCGACGGGGGCTGTACCAAGAGAGTCTGGAAAGGTTTGAAGATCAGTTTTCATGTGTTTCTGCCCCCTCCGTTCGTCCGAGAACGTGGATAGTAGCCGTGAAAAGGGCAAACCAGACGCTGTCGAACTACGATTGCTTGTGCGGGCAACACTTTGTGGTCGCCAGATGTATTTGTTTTGTTCCAACATGAACGAGAGAAAACCGCCAAGTTGTCCGGACCACCCGCGGGTTCAGTGCGTCTTCAAATTCACACGGCCGCCTGATCGTTCGAACTTTCGTCTGCTCTTTCAAACTTGTCTGCTTTTTGTCGTCTGCTCGTTCAAACAAAAGCGGCCCGTAGACCAAACTTTGACCCGGTGATTGCAATAAGAAGTAATTGCAGGCCTCAAAAGACTTAAGTAGGCTCGGTGCAAACAGTAGATACAAGATGTTGATCATTGGTACCAGTGGCCATCACCGACTCGTTACGCTTGGTCATGTTCCCGCTTCCGATTTTCAGTATCGACGTCGATCATCGCCGCTACCTTCTACACTTTTGCAACACGAGCGACGTCGCGACCGAAAATAGCTAGAAGAATCTCATCATGGTTTTGGCGTCCATTCTGCGGCGTTCACGCGAATGAATCGCCGCACGTCAAATTATTTACGCAAAGTTTAGCGGCGTAACGAGCCTTGATAAATTCGCTGAGGCGATTAAAGTGGTAAGACATTGTAGAGGACGTAGAATCGACAATTCCAACGCGAAAAGAGTATGCAGACTCACACAGACGCCGACAACGTGACATTCCAATGGTTTGTTGACGCGGTGACGCGGTGCTTCTTGCCCGCACTCCATTGCGCATGCGTTCGAACTGTCGTCTGCTCTTTCAAACTTGTCTGCTTTTTGTCGTCAGCTCGTTCAAACGACAGCGGCCCGTAAACCAAACGTTGACCCGGTAATTGCGATAAGAACTAAGTGCAGGCTTCAAAACACTTTTGAAGGTTGGTTGGGGTAAGTAGGCTAAGTGTAAACAGTAGATACAAGAAGATGTTGATCATTGTTACCAGTGGCCATCACCGACTTGTAATGCCCGATTCTACTTGCGGTTTTCAGTATCGACGTCCACCATCTCAGCTACGGTCCACGCTTTTGCAGCCCGAGCGACGTCGCGACTGAAAATAGCGAGCAGAATCTCATCGTGGGAGTCAGGCTTTAGCGCCCATTCTGCGGCGTCCACGTGAAATGAATCGCCGCACGTCACATTATTCACGCAAAGTTTTGCCTCGTTAATTTTGCTGAAGCCGCTCAAGTAGTCAGAGATTGTTAGGAGGACGTAGAATCAACAATTCCAACGCGAAAAGGAGCACGGGGACTCCCACCGACGCCGACAACAACGCAATTCAATGGTTTGTTTATGGGCGACGGCGGGCTTCTTGCCCACCGTCCACCGCGCATGCGCGGCGCCGGTGGCGTCCGCTAGGGGCGCTCCGGTTTGTTTGTAAACATGGTTGGTGTATACGTCGCCATTCTCCCTCACGTGTGTTTTGAAAGTGTCATCACAAATACACTAGTCACGTAGGCTTCCTTAGCCGCAGTTAAGTGTGACCGAGGTCTCAGACTTTCACACACATGAGTTGTTCGTAAAACTGTAATGTATTGCCAATCCATAAAATGTACGATTATCGGCTTTCTAAAGCTTTTAAACAAGAGGTAAAACTAAATTATCGGTTTTAAAAGGACTAGCTAACTTACAAAGTAATACTACCGACTACACAAGAGCGCCATGGTGAGCCTTGGAATGTTAGCACTTATAGAACAATCTATGGGCAAGATACGTTGAAAAACAAACTGCCAAGGTTACTAAATAGATTAGCTGCCGAAAATGTCGAGCTTTTAGATATTATGTTTAAAGCATTGCGTTGTTATTTCAGCCGCCAGTCGACTTTTTCTTATGTAAAAAATGCTGTGTAATATTATTAAACTTTGAAAGTTGTTGTGCATGTAGGTGATCTTGTTTTTTTCTTGATAATGCCTTTCAAGATATCCTACAATTGCGTGGTTGTGACGTAATTTGACTGTGTCCATTGTTGCTTCTCTTTATTCTCTTTATGTTTGCTTTTTCTGTTAATGCTGTAATCTGTATGGTATGTTGATTATTTTCTTTTTAGTGCTGCATAAATGCCAATGTGGGGTGGCTTTGTAAAGCTGGTCTTGTGACCGCTTTTTCCACAAGCCTCCAGTATCATGTATACGCTGTACTTGATGCAAATAAAAATAAACAACAATAAACAACAACAACAACTGCGGTTAAGGGTGTCCGACGGGTTTCCTAGACCGCAGTTACGCTAAAGCGTGGTTAGTAGTTACTGCCAACTATACCCTAGTTACAGTGAACTAGAAGTGACTGAGTGGGGCGAGCTACAGGCTCCGCTCATGCTTTCAGTTGAAGCTCAGAATGTGGAAAGTTGGCGTGGTGGCGCTGCGATCGAAGTGGCGCGCGCGAAGTAGGAAAGCCGTTTTGAAACAGCGTCCCCGTTTCGATAAACGGCGCTTCTCTAAACTAAGGCTCCGCGTTCTCTAAACCGTAGCTTCGATAAAACGTGCCTGTTCTCTGAGACGTGTTTCGATGAAATGGCGTTCGATCAACCGTAGTAAACTCGTGTAATGGTGTACTGTCCAACCGCTTCCCTCCACGCGCGTCCATTCATCACGGGCACTGCTTCCTTCTCCTCCTGTCCTTCCGCATCCAGTTATAGTCCTTTACTGTCGGCCACACAAGACGGAAGCGTTTGCCAGCAACGAGCGAGGCGACGTCGTTGTCTCTGTGGCGCCGTCGCGTCTGCGGCTCTCCGGCGATCAGTTGGCAGCAGGCTTGCTCGTGTACACGAGCGAGAGCCCAAAGGTCGCTGCGAGATCGTCTTCGGCGGGAGCCGACGGGCGCCATAAACGAGCCGCCGCCATCGCTCGTCGTGCGTTCATCGTCGTCAGTCGTACCGCCGCCCACGTCATGGGCCACGGCGCTCCGGTGTCAAAGTCGGCGGTCGTCTACTCTTCCGGGTTACGAGGGACCGCTGCAGCGGAGAGACGTCCAGCGAGCAATGTGAGCGTACCATGTGACTACGTGCACGCGCGCATCGCTGCGTCCTTTCAGAAGGTCACGTGACGCTCACGGGGTGCTGGATTGGCTTGGACGGCTCGCAGCGTACGTCTGCTGCGGTCCTTCGTAAGGTGGAACGGAGTGAGGCGTTTCGAGCAGGGATGGCGGTGGCGGCATCTGTTGCAGCATCACCGAGGGAACGTTAATGAGGAATGAGAGTTTAGTAGGTCGTTCCGATACCTCCCACGCACCCGATAACGATAGCCGAAAACGATACGATGCAGGCGAAAAGGCGGTGGTGGAGTATCGGGTGTCGTTATCGGAGTCATCGAAACGATCTACTAAAGCTTTCTATTGACCTACACAGCGTACATATCGTGATTTCACGGTGTAAACGTACATGTCGTGATTTCACGGTGTATATATACGTATGTTTTCCCAGAATAAACTTCAGTTGCAAGCTAGAACTCTGTGTTCGTTTCTTTTATTTGTCCGTTGTTTTTAGCGCTTTTACCCTCTGAACCTACACCGCGTCCTAAAGAAACGTCCTTGAAAGTGTTCTTTTTTAATGATCATTACTGAACATTTATCGACTGTTGTTTCCGGTTGTTTGCGACTGTTCGCTTCGCTGACGGGGCTTCGTGTAGGGAGTAGTAATCGTGTTGCGTGTACATTTAGACGGCGGGAAGATATGCCAGCCCCAATGGGTGTCTGGTGTCACCGCGGTCACACCAGACACCCATTGGGTGTCAACTCGGCCAGCGCGGTACCACTACTAGCCCGGGGTCTTCGACGTTCATCGCGCAAGAGTCATCCCACGGATCACACGCGACCTTACGCCGGTACAATGCTCACTGAGATCTAAACGGCCAGGGGTAGGATTCAACTCGCGAGCTTTCGCTTCACGTGTGATGAGAGGTGTCTGCGAGGAAGCGTGCTGATTGTTTATCTGGCTGGTAAGCAACACGATGAGAAGGGGGAGGGTGGAACAGAAGAGTGCAGCGGAAGGAACATTTATAGCATCTTGACAGAGATGCTAGTAAGGCCGGCGATGCTAAAGCGCGGATGACATCCTTATCAGTCGCGTTTTCGCAAAGCCGGCCATGCGCCTGCTGCACGAGTGCATGGTAACTTTAGCGCACCGCCGCACTTCTCACGGGCTTCAAGCCCTCCTAACATTGACTCATTTAGTGGTTTTCCATTACGCTCAGCAAGTTTATAATTGGAACCTATGTTTATTTTCACTAATTAAAAGTTAACTAGTAGATTAAATGCAATTACCTTTCTAATTAGCATGTTCCTTGCAGTCCCTGACGTCCCCCGTGGCTGGCGGTTTGTTCTCGAAAAGAGTTCCTTTTTTTCTCGAACACACATATTTTTAGTGATGCTTGAAAATCTTCGCAGAAACAACCGGTATGCTTAGTGTATTGCGTAAGTAATGCGTGTAATGTTAGAGGAAAATGACTCAGCTTTTGTGGTGCAGGAATCAAACATTGCTGGATTGTTTGTACTCGCGACGCTCGCGACAGGGTTTATTGCACGTGTAATTTTAGCTGAGTTGGTATGAAATAAGGGCCTGTGAAACAAGGATTGAGAGAAAGTTTACTTCAGACAGACATAATGGGCAATTTAGCGCGAAGTTTGAAAGGTTAGATCCCAGCGTTGCGTAATTAACTCGAGAAGGACGAATGCCTATTGAGGTGAATGCACCTAGCCTAGCCCCCCCCCCCCCCCCATATATGTTCTATATCATCGCTGTGCTCCCTCATTTTTCATCCGCAGTGTAAGCACGAGAACGTAGGAATGTATGGAGTCCACACATCAGCTGCCACTGAAGCGGCCTTGTCCTGAGCGGGTACCTCATGCAGCATCTGTTTCGCCAGTGTTGGACAAAATACTCGATAAAAGTATTTAAGTTAAGTTACTAAATACCTGCTTCATAAAGTATTTAAAATACTACTCAAGTTACTTTCACTGTAAAGTATCTTGAGTAGAGTACAAATACTTAGAAATGTATTTCAGTTACTTTTGAAGATACTTCCGCATTGCTTAATTTGTATCGACGTCATTGACAACGACAATTATGCAGCTACGCAAATCTGGGTTACCAGAATGGTTTATTAGCACGCAACAACACAAAACGGAAAAAAAAGTATCGTAGGGCTATTTTATGCAGTCCGACTATAAAGAGCAAAATATTGTCACGAATGATAAATGATGAGGCGGCGAATAACTGAAGAAACTAAACGTTTAATGGGGCGAACTTGTTCCCAAAACAAAATAAAGAAAGGCTAGCGTCGCAGGCGTCGATGTCGGCGAAACAGCAGGATCGACCGCTGGGGCGAGACTGACTCCGGACCGCCACTCGGAGCACCTTTTGTACCCGCGTGGGTTTCTGGAACATTCGGCGTAGAAAGTTCGGCGCGTAGAACATTCGTAACTCGATCAGACGACAAAATTCTCGAACTTACCAGAATGTCAAGTTGAAAGAATAAATAAAAGAGAAGTCCGCTTTCTGGTATCGAACCCGGAGCCTCCGCGCGAGAGCTCGCGGGCAAGCGCGGTAACCATTCGGCCACGCGCTCGCTGGGCAACGCGCGTGGCAATATCACTGATAGATGTTACAAAACATTTCTGGGACAACAAGAAAGAGGTCGCTTTAGCTATTGGGGAGGAGATCAGACTGTGGCGCCCCAAGCGGTTAACTTTAGAACTAGATGGATGGGGACAATAAATACAATGGCTCAGCGCTCGGCTGACTTAACCGAACGCGGCGTCAGCGTTCGGCTGGAGTTCGTGTTCTCCGGTGAGGGGGAGGAGGGGCTCTTTTGTTACCACTCCGGCCTGCATGAACAATGCAGCATGCACGGTGCCCAGCTCAGCACAAAAGCCCAAGTGGGTCAAGTTCGCATCCTCTGAGGACTGCTTTCGGGGGAGATCCGGCACTTAACGTCACTTCACTAATTGTTGGTATTTTTTCATTACACTGTGCTTCGCGCTCTATTAAAAAAGATGACACGAACATGCCCACAAGGCCTGTGGGCATGTGCGCAGGCCTTGTGTTGGGTAAACACCGAGGTGTGGGGGTGACAAACGGGTCAGAGCGCTTCGCCAATAGTGACATCGCTGAATATCACATCCTGCGGCGCACCTTAGACGCATCGTTTAACTACAATCCATATTCACTATAAACGAACTTGGGACACGGATATGAGTGAATGGATAACAAAGAGAACCCACATAATAGCCACGGCAGTGGTCGCACCTTCTTTAAGTAGGTTGCGTTCAGAAAAGCACTCAACGTTGGGGGACACTTTGTTGGCATTTTGAGAGGTCATCCAGCTCCTAGTTCGTTTCCTGTACTGTTCTCTGCTTATCAATGTTCGCTTACAGACAGTGTTCGCGAGAGCAATAAGTGCCGGACTAACAACACAAAGAAAAAAAACAAGAAAAAAACCTCGACGTTTTGCTTTAGCGGGGTCAAATATACAAAAAGCAAAACAAAAATGTCTACTTTTTGGTGTGTGTCCACTTCTCATTTTCTTCTATTTGTTATTTTCTTGACACTCAAGTCTGCATTGTTGTCGTAGGTCGTTTCCCGGTCTGCTTGCGCCTCAGGGTGGCATCTTTACTTCCGTAAAACCACACCTTTTGTTTGAGGATTTTTTGGGGGAAACTCTATAGAAACAAAAGGCGCCTTCGGGAAGGCGAGGGGAGAACCTTCATTGTACGAACTTTGGGCTGAAATATGAGTCACAGTCGGCAAAAAAGCGATATTTTCACGAGCTGAGTTAAAGTCACCGTAGCTAATCGGAGCTAGCAACAGGATTCGGTTGCTCGAAAGAATGTTCACGTTTGCTCGTGCCACGCCCACGCCACTTCATACCGAAAAACTCGGAAAATGGCGGAATGTCAAAAATGTATTTAAGATAATGAGTACAAGATACTCGAAATTGTAATTAAAATAGAGTATTAAATACTCTCCATCAAAGGTATTTGCAAGATACCAAGATACTCCAAAAAGTATTTAAGATACAGTATCTTGAGTAGAGTATTTGAGATAGGCACAAGTCTGGACTCTATCGACCTATTTGTTCTTTTCTAGACACAGAGCAGGCGGGAGCGACCTTTAGCAAATTGCGATGACGTCGACCATTAGCCGATGCCGTCACGTGCGAGCCATGTACGGGAAGCATCATATTTGGATTAATTGAACATATACATAGAGACTTCGCAGAGGCTGCAGAAATGAGCCGACGTCAGGAATTAAACCCGGAGAGAAAACAAAAGGGACACTGGCGGCTCACATGCACCGGTATTTGCTCTTGTGCTTACAGACCTATCCAAATATTTAGGAATCCATAGCCAAACGCGTAAGCTCCCCCGCTTGCAAATTTTATACAAATAAATCACGGCAGACGCCGCTGGAAGTTTGTTCGCTGCAGTTACTGATCAGACGTTGTGAACACAGCACGAACAGCTAAGCCTACGTGCCCGGATTGGCTCTGACAGCATGTGCGACCACGCCTCACGTCTCGCGACACCGAAAAGCGCTGCGTCTGCATGAGGGAAAGGCGCGTCGGCTGATCCCTTTCGATTCG